>JADRCD010178937.1:0-17855 GCA_019843815.1 Montemys delectorum
TGTGCTTGCAAGCACAGTCTTCAGTGATGGTAGAGGAGCCCTGGGACCCTGGCAAGTGCTTGTCTACCCCAGTGAAGATTTGACTCAGGGGAACCGCTGACTGACACTTGATCTCATACACAAAGATCAAAATCATAAAGAGTTCTAGATTAACAGCCTTGTGTTTGAATTTTGGTTGAGAGGATTATAACAATACTGGGTTTTTTATTTCCTTGTCTGTCAGATGTATGTAAGGATACTACATTCCTAGCACAAGGTCACTGCATAGACTAAAGGAAGAGATGACTAACCGATCAATTCCTGGGACTTAGGCTCCTCCCTGGTAAACGTCACTGTTCCCATTTGTGGAGCGGAGTGTTTTGTTGACATTCAGATCAATTTACTCTTTTCTTTCATATCAACTGACTTGATCATTCTGTCAAGGTCAAGTTCAAGTTGAGGCACTGAGGAAAGTGAGACCCTAAGATTTTCTTGGAGCTCATTTGGGAATTTTCACCTAGGAGAGGAGCCTTCGAGTTGCTTGAACTAAGCACTCTGAGGTTCACAGTGGGCAGTTTTGAAAGCACAGTGAGGATGGGAAATTGCATTGCATGCTTTCATGCAGACGGGAGCAGTGCTGTGTTTAAGAAAGGGTTGAGTGGGGGTCTCAGTCCTGAAACAGTTTGTGAGGAAGGGTTAATGACCTTCAGGAGGTTTTACTTTGGCTCAGTCCAATGCTTAGCTAAACCTGGAGGTTGGCTTGTTTGCAGGCCAGATGAAAGGTGTTGTATGTGAAATAAGATTAAACTACACCCCAACTCCACATATAGGACCTGTACCATGTATTTTCATCTTGCTTTCTTTTTTGATATTTTTTTCATACTTTTTAGCATTCAGGAATAAAGCCTTCCAATGAGAAGATAGTTGAATGATTAAACAACAGCCTGCTGGAGATAATGAATCAAGATAAGGCTGTTTGGCAGAGCCAGGGAAAGGAGTCCCTTCTCACATGGTCGTAAACTAGAGTTATCTGGTACCCTAAAGAAGGTGACCTCATCCCAGTGCCCACTAGCTACATCCTGATCATTACCATCCTTTATGGCAACATCCCTATGATGCCTTAGGAATTTGGGCTTCTTTTCTATTTCCTGTTATATCATGACTGTCCTACCTGAGGTCTTTAATTTATGGCTAAATGTATGAGTTTAAGGGGTAGGTTCACTCCATGGCTTCCTGCTCTTTAACATATCGTTAGAATCTCAGGGTGATGGAACTTATCACCCATCTCTGGAGGATGCTAGTACTGGAGCATAGAAGGCTCACTTAAACCCATCCTGAATTGGCAGACACGTATTTGATTGCATGATAAGCCTGCTAAGTGTAATTATAGCAGTCACAAACAAGATGTTTGTGGACCATAGCAGCTGGGACTCTGCTGTGTGACTGACAAATCAGGGCACTGTCCGAACATTTTTCATGCAGTGGGCATCTTGCTACAGTACTGAAGCAGTTGCCCTGGCTTTCAGAATCTGGGTTCACCTTTGACCTATCTCCCCTACCCTCACTGCAGCACAGTTCCTCGAAAATTGAAGGCAAAAGAAAGTAAACAACAGACAAATGCACGAGCACATGGCAAATGTTCTGAGGTATTGAATAGGAAAACAATGATTTGTCTTGTCCCTAGAAGCCTGGAGTTCAGAAAGTTCACATCTAAGAATGAGCAAGTTTTAAGGAACGAGGTTCTCTGTCATATGCCTTGTTTCCAGAGAAATCACTGGGATCCTGGGAATGGGTGGAACTTGAAGATAGGCTATCTCAGGGAAAAAGAAGTCACTCTGCCAATTTTAATTCTATTTTTCTTGACACTCTGTTTCTTTCAATAGTTTCACATTTCTTTATCTTATTATTATTATTATTTTGAAAGGGTCTCAGTATGTAGGCCTGGCTGGCTATGTAGACCGGACTGAGTTCAAACTCACAGAGATCTACCTGCTATTGCTTCTGGATTGCTAGGATTAAAGGCAAGTGAGACTACATCCTTTCTAAGTTTTTACCATATTATTTCTCATGCCATTTTTCTCTATTGATTTGGAAAATGATCTATATTTTCTTAGAACTCTAGAAATTATAATATTAAAATCAGTAGTATATTTAAGATTAATCAATAGTTTATATAATCAACATATACCAAACTTTAGTGGTCTATTAATTTCTATTCTTATCACTTCTCTCTGGAATATAATCAGTGCCCTGATTATTTTAAAAGATTTCATATATATATATATATATATATATATATGTGTGTGTGTGTGTGTGTGTGTGTGTGTGTGTGTGTGTGTGTGTATTTCTATTTGTGTTGATGTATACCACATGCACATAGGAACCCATGGAAGCCAGAGAGGGTAGGATATTGGGTTACCTTGAAGTTGAAATCTGAACCTCTGGAACGTCTTTTCTATTGCTGTGCTTAAAACAAAACAAAACAAAACAAAAAAAAAAATAAAAAAAACAAAAAAACAAATTATGACAAAGGCAACTTATGAAAGAAAGTTTATTTAGGGTTTACAGATCCAGAGTTCGAGTCCTTAATGGTGGAAGCAGGCTGGGGGTATTTAGGGAAGAAGCTGAGAGCTAATATCTCAGACTACAAACAGGGAGCAGAGAGCTGGCCCAGTATGCTGTCAGTGTTTTGGAACCTCAAGCCTGTCTCCAGTGGCATACTTCCTCTAGTAAGGCCACAGCTCCTAACCGTCTTCAAATAGCCCCTAACAGAAGACAAAGTATGTGAATGATTAAAAACGTTAGGGAGCACGGCCTTCAAAGCACCGCAGGAGCGCGCTCTCTGTAGGAGCAGTAAGCAAGTCCTCTTAGCTGCTGAGCCACCTCTCCAGGCCCATTTCTTTCTTTCTTTTTTTTTTTTTCTATTTCATAAATTATATGTTTTTATTACGAGTATAATTTTTACCATAATTGTCTGTTCAGATTTATTCCTCTAGTTTATTGGTTTGGGTCACAATGCCTTCAAAGCAGACCTCTGACATCATTTCCCTTTTCACTCCAGAATATACTTGGGAGATAGTTGGTTTCAGACAGAATTTCCTACAGCCCAGGTTAGCCCGGGGGACTGGCTGTGCAGCTGAGGGTGAAGTGGAACTCCTTCATTGACCTCCTGAGCAGGGGTGCTGAGACTACAGGTGTGAGCCGCCACATGCCACAGCTGCCGACATGATTACACTTTTGAGATATTCTTTCTGTTGTGAGGACAAGAAGTAAAGGCACTTCTCATCCTCTGTCACATTTGCATTAGTACACTCATTCTTTTTAATACAAAATCTATCCCTTTTTTTTTCCCTTCCAGCTACTCTGAATTTTTTTTTTCTTCTGCTCACAGTGGTTTTAATACACCTGAAATAGATCCAGGTTAATTAGTTTCCCTCTACATCTAAAATTCAGATTGGCTTGTGTGAATTTGAAACCTCTCCTTTTTGTCAGTTCTGGGAAATTTCAGTCACCATTGCTTTAAATTTTGCCTTTCTGTCCTTGTCAATCATGCCCCCAAACTGGAACTCTCTTTTCTTATATTGTAGTTATGCCCTCTTGTCTCTCAGCGTCTATTTTGTAATTTATACATATTTTTCTGTTTATCATATTATAGGTAATTATTTTATATCAGTCTCCAATTGTTTAAATTCAATGATCAGTTTACTTTGAATGATTAGAGTGCCAATTTCTACAGAATTTATTTGATTGGTTTTCAAATATGCCCCATTATTTTTTATAATCTCTTAATCATAGTTTAGATTCTTTAATATACTCTAGTCTGCATATAAGCATTTGAGCAAACACAGATCGACATGAGTCCTAAGCTTCAGTTCTTGCCAGGGGTTTGTTTACTGTTTGCTTTTTTAGTTGACTTATCATGATGTCCTTTGGGGTTTGGTTTTATGATCTACTTAGTGTCTTCTGAAATCCAAGACAGACCTGGGCTAGGTATAGAGCAGAATTTCTTGATTAAAAAAAAAGGATTGTTAGAGAAAAGTAAGTTAAAAGGGGGAGCATAAAATAGTAGAAAAAGTATTCTGTTCCGAAATACAGGAACTGAGCTTTCATTGTTCTGTTTCTAACTGACTATTGGACTATCTTCATTCTGAAGGCAGATTGACCAATGTGCGGGCTTGAACTTAGAGATGCTGGATAAAGAACTGAAAATAATGGGTAGATGGCCTATTTGGCATTGGTCACCTTAGGGATAGAGCCTCTGAAGTGATGTCAAGTTGACCAATGCCACATGTTGATAGTGGCTGGGACTGGGAGGTTTGTTTGTTAGACACATAGGTTGAAGTGCTTGATGGGTAGTTGATGTCCTCCCTGGTCAGGATATATAAAGAATGACCAGAGTGGATATGTTCAAGTTTGCCTAATCTGTTTTCCTCATGGTTTTTTTATCCTTCATTTTGGCTTTTACATGAAGTATTCAGAATATTGCTTTCATTGTCTTCTTTAGACAAGGAATTTCCCTCCATAATTTTCCTACCAACATCACTTTCCAGCCGGAGACTTGGCTTCTTGCAGGACTGGGTCACTAGACATCTCTCTCTTTTGTAAAAGAAGAAGCCAGATGACATGATGGTTCAGTTATCATTGTTATACAATTCTCCCAGTTCTCAAATTGACCTGGAACCAGTCTTAGACATGGGGCCTTTTCTAGAATTTCCCACTTTCTTTGACTTCCCGCATCATAGAACCTAGTGTTGTCTAAGCAGAAAAATCAGTTCCCCTTTATGGCCCAGACATGAGGAATGAAGAGAAACAAAAAATCAAGAATGAAAAGTAAGTGTAGGATGAGGTGATATTTTTGTCTTTTCTAAAATAAATAAGAATAATAAAGTTCTTCATGTGCAAACTTCTTTAGTTATTATCTATAGGCTCAGCACTGGGAAGTATGTTCCACACAGAGAAAACACAGCCCTGGAGTAAAATAACAGGAGCATGTGTGGGACCAGCTGGAGAAGCTGTGTTCATCTCAAGTTAAAGTGATGTTTGTTAAACCTCTTTGTTGCAGTTTATTCACCAAAGGCAAGGTCTGAATTTCTTTTATTTTTGACTTCAGTCCTCGTAACAATGCCTGTGATATTTTGACACGCTGTAGATATCTGTTGAATAAATGAGAAGCAGCCATTATACCCGGATGCTTTGGTAGAAAATATACAATTGATGAAATAGCTTTAAAAAAATAAAATAAAAGAAGGGAACCTTAATCGATTTCTCCTTGTTTGCCTATGTCTTTCTGAAATAGTTTACAATGAGCTTTGGAAAGCAAAGCCAAGCAATATTTACAGATAGGTTCAAAAGAATCAAGAGTGAGGACAGAGAGTGAGAAGCTGTCAGGGAGCTGGGAGGTTGTTTTGTTATCTACAGAACTGACAACAGCCCAGGAGCTTGAGAAAGTCAGCCAGACTGAGGAGAAAGGCCTTAGAAAAAAAGAAGGAGTGACCCAAATGAGCGTAATTGAATCTTCATTGAGGTCTAAGGTATCCAGGAAACACCTTTTTTTTTCTTTGAACCTGAAATTCAAAGTGAAACTTAGGGTAAACATGAGTCACTGAGTGATAGGAACCCAAGCAGTTCCCATAGCTTTTGGGATCTAGAAGTTACAAAACATCTTGACCTGCTGAACTCTGACGTGATAGCGATAAAAGACCCAGGGATGGAATGGCTGTGAAATCATGAGGTGGTGCAGGGTGTACAAGTTTACACACCTGTTCACCTATTCCAGAAAACCATTGGGTTGGGCCTTGGTTCCTGCACTGCACATGCAATTATGAGTGTGAACCAGTCTCTGTAGAGGAAAATAAAATAAATAAATAAAAAAAAAACAGAAATAAATGACTTGTTACAAGAGACTGCTGTGCTAAGTGTAAGCATAGGTAGTACACGAATCAGATGCAGAGTCTATAAACAACATTCTGGGGGTAAGATTGAGGCGTCCCAAGAGGACATCTCAGGTAAAGAGATATCTAAGCTGAGACCAGAGGGATATGTGGGTGTGATCCCAGAGACAGAGATGGAGGTTCCATTGCTGTAACAGTACCATGCCTCAGACAACCTGACAGACTCAGGAATGTCAGGGCCAGGAACTTTTAAAAAATGATTATGGATGAGGGATCAGGAAAGATAAAACTAGGAAGGCTGGAATCATATCATGACTACAGGAAGTGTCTCACTTCTTCCTTCAGGAGGCCTTGGCAAATGAGAACAGAGGGACATGCTAGAACATCACAGCATATAGATCAGTGGTTCTCAAGCCATGGCTTACAACTCCTTCAGGGTATGAATGACCCTTTCATAGGAATCACCTAAGACTATGAGAAAATACAGATATTTATATTATGATTCATAATGGTAGCAACATTACAGTTATGAAGTACCAACAAAAATAATTTTATGGTTGTGGGTCACCCCTACATAAGGAACTGTATTAAAGGGTCTCAGCATTAGGAAGGTTGAGATCCACTGACATAAACCATATTGAAGTAGGGTAGGAACAGGAGGAGAGAGCTATCATGGAGCTCACAGGTGCTGATGACAGTGACAATGGAATAAAATTAGGGGGGAGTAGACTTCAATCAGAAGTAGAATCTGAAAGAATTGGTGACTCTCAGAAGAACACCCAGGTTCTCTACTGATGTGGCAACTTCATTATGGAGTGTAAGAGGAATCTATTTAGATATTGAGAAGACTTTTTATTAAGTTGAGTTTGAAGTAGCATTGAGTAGAGGTGCCCTGTAAGTAACTGGAACTCAAGAAGAGAGCTGAGTTAACTCAAGATGTGAGAGTAATTTTAGATTGATGATGATGATGATGATGATGATGATGATGATGATGATGATGATGATAAAGAGTTTGAGTTCTGGAAATAGATGAAGCTTCCAGTTTTTGAAATCTAGCAGAGTAGGAACACAGCAAGGGTCTGGGAGGAATTACAAAAGAAAAGTGGCACTTGGGGAAACAATAAAGAAGCAGAGATGCCTGCACTATACTCAAGGAGTATGAGGAAGGTGGGGAGATACAAGCCAGAAAGGATTCCCAGACCGAGGAGAGCACATTTGTTAGGATGACTCCAGAAGTGCTCATTGGCTTAGCAACAGGAATCCATACTGTTCATTTGTGTGTTTTTCCAGGTAGCTCTGGTGGCAGAGGGATGGGAGGTGAGTATGAAGAGGTGGCAAGCCTTGGTAGTGACCCATCGGTGGAGAACAAGAGTAGGGACCCTCCTGAACTCTTTTCTTTAGTTCTAGAACCACTCTGTGTGTCCCTGCTTCCTTTGAAACCATAATGATTCCTAGACGCGTTAGGAGAAGACCTATGGACATAAGCACAGTTCTAACAAGGGGATCCTAAGCTGTGCATCCACACCCTGAATTTTAATTCTTGCTTCTGGGGCTTGTCATGCCATGGTGCTTAGATGGCGGAAGCTCTGAGAAACTCAGTTTATGTATTCAGAAATTGGAGGTGGTGATGCATACACACTTTGAAGATTTGTTACAGAGTCATCAGTAAGTGGGTGTAGCTAAACCCCTGTGGCCTGTACTGTCATTTTGGTCAGGTCTGGAGAACACGGTTCATTTTACCTCACCTCAATCAGAATATCTTCAATGAGTTTGAAAAGTGAGTGAGAATCTTTATTCACCTTTTACAGATGGAAAAAAAAAAAAAGAAAAGAAAAGAAAAGAATTGAGCCAAATTAACATAGGCACTTAGCTAGAGCACTAGAATTGGGCATGAGCCTCGGAAAACAATAAACAGACAGTCATACCTACCCTTTCCTGGATTTCCCATACAATGATAGTTTCCCCCCCCCCCCCCCCCCCCCCCCCCCCCCCCCGCCAAATCGGTCTGACTTGTAAGGATATATAAACATCATCCCAGATCCCATCGGACTTATTGATAAAGTCGGAACCAAAATACCTCCCAGGCTCTCTGACGGTAGGAGCTGGTTACTAGGAATGAGCCCTGCTCTTTTCTACCTTCCCAAGATCAGTGTAGGGTAACTCTTAAGCCTTTGCTTTAGAGCTGGTTGGGTTTGGTTAGTGACAAGCAATCTGACCTTTGTGGTTTTCATGTTTGTCTTGTGATATCTCTGTGCTTCAGGTTTCTCGGTGATTTAAAGGAAGCAATAGACACACAAGTCAAATCAAGCTATTATTTACTCAAGAGCAGCAGTGAAGCTAGTGTGGGAAACATGCATATACATACAGGATGTGACATCATGTGGAAGAAAGATGTTTAGTGTTATTAAGGAAACAGGTTTTTCTTAGTGTTGTCTCTGTGGATCTGAGGAATGGAAGGGTGTGGAGTACTTACAGACTTAGAGACCCTGTGGACCACTGGCGTCATTATCACAGCCTAGAATTCTTCTACTTTGTTTACGTAAGAGAAGGTGAACTCTATCTAGTATTGGGGTGACATGGGGAAACCTTGGATGACAGGATGATCCTGGAATCAGTCCTAAAAGGCACAGTATCTCTGTCAGTCCTGTGCCCTCATTTGTTGATGTTGGAGGAGACCTGAATAATGTAAGCAGGAGACGTTTTTTAAAATAACCACAGAGAAGGGACTCTTTTTTCCTTCCAAGAAATAAACATTAAAATACACAATGAGAGGAAAGGACATTCCTCAGTTGATAGAGTGTTTGCCTGCTATAGGAAAAGTTCTGTGTTCAATTTCTAACAACACATAAATGGAGCAAAGGAGTAAATGCTTGTAATCCCAGGACTTCAGAGATAAAGGAAGGAGGACTTCTCGTTCAAAATGATTCTCAGACATGGCAAGTTCAAGGCCAGTCTGGTGTATATGAGACCCTTTCTCAAAAACAGAAAGCAAGCAAATGCCATCCTTAGCAATTGTAAGCACCTTAAAGAACTTGACAAGCTCTCAGGCCTTAACGTGTCATTAGGATTGCTGGAGCATGTCCTTTTACAGGCAAGATGGCATCTAAAGTTGAACAACTATGCCTGTGAAACTGGAGGGACAAACGAGAGGCTGTGGGTTGAAAAGGAGGCAGAGTGGGCAAGCACTTTGAGATACCTGCATGCAGCCACGTCCTCTTACACAAAACTGGCAAGTTCCCACTTAGCTCTCCAGCCACCCACAGAGCACGGAGGAACAGGCGTCGAGCTGGAGCAAGCACTATCAGGAAGGTACAGGCTTTGGTGATGCCTGCTGACTGTGATCCCAGGGTGCAAAGCCACCCTTAGGCTACAAGAAGATTAAATCTGCTCTTAATCCTTTACCATCTAATCTTCCTCCCATGACTCGGAGCTGATGTTTGTGTTGGACCTATTTTCCTATAATAATTAAAGTCAGATAGTCATTCATTTATTCATTTCCTCTTATTGAATTACAAATGAGGCCAAATAAAAGACTAGGTCTTTGGAGGGTTAAAATGAATATAAATACTATTCTCGGGGGCGTGGGGTGTGGGGGTAGACTTAGAGTCTATTAGAAAAAGTAAGATATATGAATAGATAAATATTATACAAGGCAGAGGATGATCAGTATCATAAATAGGTTTGAAGTAGGTTCCCTTGGGCAACCAAAGAAGAGGTGAAAGACAAAATTTTCAGAAAAAAAGCAGCTGCTGGGCAAAATAACAAATCACATTCCTGGTTAACGACATAGGGAGAGGATCATAGAGATAGAGGGTACAGTTTGAAAGAAGCACAATTTGTAAAGTTGGTGGCAGGAAACGAGTCTGGTTGGGAGAGGGGATGCATAAGAAGGTTCTCTTTGTCTGAAAGTCAATAACTAGGGTTTCTCTAGGCCAAGGGAAGGCTGGGGCACTTCTTCACAAGAAGTGTCTATAATCACACTTCTTATGATTATATAATCAGACCAAGGAGATAACCTGCCACTCAAGTGTGAAGATGTAAGTTGATCCTTGGTACTCATGTGTAAATCTGGGCGTAGCAGCTTGCGCTTGAGATCCCATTGCTGGGATGATAGGAACAGGAAAAACCCTGGGATAACTAACTGTTCAGCCAGCCTAGCCTAACTGGTGGGATCAAAGTCTCAATGAAAAGCTCTGTCTCAAAAAAAAAAAAAAATTCCTGTGAGAGTACATCCTATACTCATGACTACACATAAACATACATATACACACGAGAAAATAATGTGTTAGTGACTTTTAGGATAGTTATATTAATGGTCTGGGTGCAAGGCAGGTCTATGAGGGGATATTGAGTTGGGGAGGAGAGGATGCTCAATCAGAAGATATTTGAAGCTAGGGAAGTGTCAGTCAACAGGAGAAGCAGGAGATCAGATTTGTTGTGAAGTTTCCTACCCAGATGACTTGAAGGTTCTTGCACAATTCACAACAGGCTCACACCTGCCTCTTCCGGGCTCTGATTGCCAAGTGGCCACAATGGGCTCTTGGAGCGGTGGCAGACTATCTGATGCCCATTGGGGTTCATGGTGCACGCACGCCTTCATTTTGTTTTCTTTCCCAATCTTTTCCTCATCTCCCAGGCATGACTCATTGGCTGGTCCTGCTGGGTGTGGGCTCTGCATTATGAACTACTCTTTGTTCTTGATCTCCCCTCTCCATTCAATCAACAGGACAGTGCATCCAAAATAATTGGTAGCTCTGTGGGTTACCACCCCCACCACTTACTAAAAATGCTCAGAGATCTTTCAAGTCCTTCATAGCAATGTCTAGAAAATTTATATTTGTTGAGAACTATTTGCCAAACATTGCCCTGCAGGCTAAAAATAGAGAATAAATAATGTGATTCTGTTCTCTCCAAATTTGTATCCTTTTGAGAAGGAATCCTTATATGTTTTCCCCTTCTTTCTCTCTTTATTTTAAATATTCTTCCTTCTCCTCACTTCTGGTACCAAAATGGACATTCATCTTTCACAGAGCCACTTATCAAGAACAGAGAGGATTGTGTCTAAAACCTTCAGGAGCTCCTCAGTGCCTATTAAACAAACGCTTGTCTCACAAAAGTCAGTTTAATTCGCATTGAGATCACATAACATGCTATTGCTTCTTTGTATGTGGGTGTTTGCCAAGGAGGCTAGGCAAACTGGCCAGAAAGCTTCTCCTGTTTCTGTCTCCTATCTCATCATTGCAGGATTATAAGCACATGCCACACACACACACACACACACACACACACACACACACACACACACATTCAGCTTTTTAATGTGAATTGTCAGGATTAAACTCAGATCCTTATTTGAAAGGCAAACACCAAGCCAATTGAGCCATCTCCTCAGCCTAATATGGTATTGTTTTTGGAGAGGCTATGTTACCATACTATCTATCAATAGCATGTGTGTGTGTGTGTGTGTGTGTGTGTGTGTGTGTGTGTGTGTGTGCATACTTGTATGTGTATTAGGGTACAGGCTAAACAAAATGAACTAATAAATAAAAACTGAGATTACTGGATGCTTACTAGTCTAGGGTCTCCACTGTCAGGTAACACTCGTCAGAACTAACATGGCTAGTTGCTTATATTCACACACAAGAAGGCTTTTCCACTATGGAAATACCAGTAGTATTGTGAGCTAGGGTGCAAGGAATTTTTAAAGTCTTCTTGGCAAAATTTTGACTCTTTGTTCATGGATGAATTGGATTGAATGGTTTAAAATTAAAAGTTAGACAATGTACCACCCCCTAGACACACTCTAGTATGAGGAAGGCTTTGTCCACTTACTACAAAATTATACACATGGTAAAGATACTGAACTTACTGAGGAGGGGGGCTGGGCAGACAGTGGTTAGTGCAAAGCCACAATGGACCTCATTGTTCCTATACCTACATGTTTCAAGACCCATAGCAGAATGGGCTTTTGTTTGTTTGTTTGTTTATTTGTTTTTTCGAGATAGGGTTTCTCTGTGTAGAACTGTCCTGGAACTCACTCTGTAGACCAGGCTGGCTTCGAACTCAGAAATCTGCCTGCCTCTGCCTCCCAAGTGCTGGGATTAAAGGCTTGAGCCACCACCACCCAGTTGCAGAATGGGCTCTTGAGCAGGCAGCTGAAAGGGAGATGGCATGGATGATGTTCTATGCTTTATATGCATGAGCCTCAGGACCAGATGCCTGTGCTGAAGTCCTGCCCTGCCACAGATCTGCCATCTGCACTGGGCAGGTGATTTATAATTTTGAGACTCAGGATCCGAACAGGTCAAATATTGGAGCTCATAATTAAAGGGCTTTGGCTATGCACCTCTAAGCAATCCCTCTTGGGATCCTAAGACTGAAGAATCTTCTTCCCTCTGTTTCCCCAGCTAATGAGTTCTATGCCTTTTAGTCCCACTTCAGACTCCCTGTCTCCCGAAAGTCATTTTGAGTTGCTGTGACTTGCTGGTTGGTCTCTACCACAGTATCTCCAATACTTCCTGAATTCCACTTCCTCCATCAAAACAGGGTTGCATCTCACTTGTTACCAAGTCCCTAGGGCCTTCAGATGATAGGTGCTCAGCGAGCAGTTACAGGATAGAAAGGGCTGCCACTCGGGGTCTGTGATGGTTAATACTGAGTGTCACGTAGGGGAGGCAGCTCTAGCACATCTGTAAGAGTTTCTAGGTTGTGCTAGTTAAGAAGACCCACCCTACCTGTGGTCAGCACCATTGCATGGGCTACTGCAATGCATAAATGGAAGAAAGATAAGCCATAGTACCAGCACTCATCTCTCTCTCTCTGTCTCTTGACTACTACGGATGTTGTTCTAACCAGCTGCTTCAAGGTCTTGTCATCAAACCTTCTCTGCCACGACAACACCATACGTGTACTATAAACTGATTTTATTTTTCAGGTATTTTGCCGTAGCCAAGTCAACGATAACTGATACAGGGTTTATTTGCTATTTGTCCATATGCATTCAAAGATTTCCTCTCCTTTCAAATGGTATTCCAAACAGAGTTGTAAAGAAAGACAATGTGACGTAAATTTACTCATTCAAAGGCTTCGTTCAGCATTTGAATGAGATGTATGGGGGAACTGCACCCTTTCCAATTTCATAGTATATGAAGTGAAAATGCAAGAAAACTGTCTAGGGTCCTGGGAAGCTGCCAAGGCCCCACCAGCACAGAGAATTTCCGATGAAATCAGAACCTTGAGGTCCTGACCTAATGTTTCATAATCAAGAGATGCTGGAATCAGAGAACTTTGAAGGGGGTATTTTTCTTGGGGCAATATGGAAAAAACATGTTTGCCTATGACTAATTCTCCCCTATGTGAACTGTTGGTATTATCTTTGAGGGTTTTCAAGATAAATAGATTGAAGCTGTTGTCAAGTTTTACTGGACAAAAACAAACAGACCGAGGGTCTTTGGATGTATCTGCCATGCCACAGAGTCAGTCCCTCCCACCTTGCTGCTTTTGTGGTTTGTGGAGCTGGGGAAGGCAAATACCCACACATTGCACGGAGGCACACTCAGGGCATGCACAGGAGACATCAATGAGTACAGCAGAGACAGTTGCTTTTGCCACCCAGCCCTGTGCTAGAGGCTGAGGACACAAATGCAAATAGACACCATCCCTTGCACTTGGCCTTGAGTTGTTACTTTTGTTACGATAAAATATGCAGAATAAATTGTACTTACTGGACATCAAACGCTTAGCTAGAGGAGTGTTTGCTTTGCCCGGGATCCAAAGTGACACGTTGCCACCCCAGCACTGGCTATGTGCATGTGTGCCTTCCTCTGAGGGCCTTGATCATTGCACTATAGAGATCTCTTATTATTTATAAGTTGGCCTCTCCGAGTCCTGCTATCACTAAACCAATGCTGGAAATCAGGGCTGTCATCAACAATAGGATGCTTCTATCAAGAGAGATACAGCTTAAAGAGATTTTTTTTTTTTCATGAAAGAAGGTTAAGCCCCTTCCTTAATTCTCCATATCTCTGAGCATGTCTGTATGTTAAATTCTAGGCCCATAAATCATTCTATTTAAAACTCTACAATCACCATAGTGTTTCCTATTATTTAATGTGCCTGGTTTGGTTTCTGAATCCATCCGTATTTTGTAATGCTGTGGCTTGCTGGTTCTTCTTGGTTGCCTGCTGAAGACTTTATCCCTTAGCTCAGTACATTTATCCAAGCACAGCATCCTGGGGTCATTTGTGTGACTCTTCACAAGTTCTCTCTGGTGCACACTGAGATCATTAGTATTTTGGATATTAGCCTCTGCTTTGACGGATTCTTATCTTTCATGATTGGATTTATGTGCATGTGTGCTTAATATGGATTAGAAAATAACAGTGACCTAAAAGCAATTGCTATGGTTTTTGTCATAGGTATCATTTTGACAAGTGTGATATTTCCATAACTCTTTAGGGCCCTGTGCTTCTCAATCTCCTTAATTCGGCAACTCTCTAATACAGCTCCTCATGTTATGGTGACCCTCAACCATAACATTAATTTGTTGTTACTTCATAACTGTAATTTTGCTTCTGTTGTGAACTGTAATGTCAATATCTGATATGCAGGATAGCTGATATGTGATCCCCAAAGGGCTTGTATCCCACAGACTGAGAGCCACTGCTATGAAATTTTTCTTGTTCTTTCTTCTCTGGACTTGAGGTTAGATTTTTGTTTTGTCAGATCAGCTCTGATTTCTGAGGCTTCTAATGTTCTTGTCACACCTCCACAGTGACACCGATTTTCAGCATGCTACTTTATTTCTCACCAACGACAACACATCTCACTTATTTGTCATCCTTTGAGTCTGAGCTGATCGTCCAGCTCTGCATATTTGCTTTGATTTCCTTGACACTAGAGAACAACCATCATCAAAATTCCACTGCTCTCTAGAAAACACCTTGTTACTCCCAAAGGCAGAGATGTGTTCATGGTTCTTTCCAAGAATCCTTTTCCAAGTAGGTGGACATGGAAAATGGTAGTTGACTGGGAGACTCAAGGTCAAGAGTCCATACATATATCAGTAGTCATAGCTAACTTAACCAACCAAAGCTAAATGTCTAAATATTGGCTACAGTGGGCTAACAGGTTTACTCAGACTTCCTATATTTTCTGAAAGGGAACTTTTGTTTCTGCCTTAAGTTATGTGCACAAGGATTAGAGCATTCCCATCCACTTTTCCCAAAGAGAGGAATTCCCAGGGAAAGATCTTTGACCACACTATTTGGGAAGTTGCCTTCCTGCAGGTTGACGCTGCCTGCTTTCTTATATCAGTGTCTTTAAGCACCATATGTAGAGTCGCGTTGATGGGAGGCAGTTTAAAATAAGAAAGAATATAGCAGATTTCAAACAGTTCTTTCTATGCCATTACGTACACTATAGTATTAAAACATAACAAAAAGGAAAATAAAAAAATCTGTTCTAACAATCTGTTCCACGAGTCTTGAAAGACACACAAAACAAATCACCCCAGATGAGCTGTGTGGTTCCATTCATACCTCCTCAACTGAACAGAGACAACCCCCAAAGCCACCAAGTGGAGAAGCCAGGAGAGGTCAGCTCATCTATCGCCTTCCTTGAGACAGGAGTAATAATGAAATCATCGCTTACTGAGGGCAGTTAATAGCTCTGAGTGACCACCACACAGGAATCATTTCTGCTGCCCTCCATAAGATGACTCACAAATTGCTAATGTCCTTCAAGTTCAGTGGCTTCTAAAGTGGACCAAATTATATCCAAGTGTGTGGTCTGTTGTGCGTGTGATGGCAGATGACCTCATTTCTCTGAAAAGGCCAACACTCTGAGCTCACTGTACTGAGTCCAGAGTGGGACTTGTACCCATAAAGACAGTAAAGAATATATATAGCAAGGCTATATAGTAAAGCACTGGGGTTTTTCACCCAGGCCCCAGCTTCTAGCAATGCACTGATGGACTTGTTCAACTGCCTCTGAGACTTGGAGACAGAGCGATCTGGGTTGAAATCCAAGCTAAATACCTTGGTGGCTGAGTGTGTCTCCTCTATCCTACACATTAGGGCTAATATATACTTTGTAGGGACGTTGCCAGGACTGGGGGTTTGTCTATCTCAGGCAGAATGGAGGCATCATTCACTTAGTCCTCCTTTTTTTTTTTTTTTTTTAAAGAATATAGTTTTAATTGAAGTAGAATCGTAACATTATGTGTATATATACAAATATATATAAATACAGAATACTGAGTGCATTTTTGTTGATGGTATGTATGCGGTCTTAAGACTCACCGCTCTTCATTGAACAACCAATAAAGGAGCTCATGCCTGGGAGAGGCAAGTTGTCCTTCTTCCAGCAGCAGTCTTAGTTGCCTATAGTTCTTGGTCTAGGGTTTGGATCCCTTGAAGTATTGCCCCTTCCATGCCAACATGTCCATCGATATTGCCATTGTTCCTGCCTTGTTTATGCAGCCATAACTATAGAGACTGTTTCACAACAGAGTTCCCGGTCTTGTGACCTCTCATAAATCTTTCTTCCTCGTGTTCTGTGTTGTTCCCTTAACTGTGGATGCAGGAGCTGTGATGTAGATTGTTTCCACTGGAACTGATCTCCCCACAATCTGTTGCTTTCTGCACTGTATCCAGCTATCGTTTTCTGTGATGGTCTCCATTTTCAGTAAAGAAAAGCAGGTTTTGTTGGTTGGTTGGTTGGTTTGTTTGTTGTTTGTTTTTGTTTTTGATGAGGCATAGCATCTTGACTTATCAGTGGGTATAAGGCTAAAATTTAGTCTGTAGTAAGAAATTGTGCTGGTCTAGCAAAGTGGTGGTACTAGATTCTTTTCTGAGGTTTGTGACTTCATTAGTCCCAGAAGCTGGCTAGATTTCTAGTACCAGGCATGATTTCCCTCCTGTTGAGTGGCCTTAGGTCCAATTCAACAACTGTTGGTTGCTACTGAAATGTCAGTGCACTATTGCACCTTTATGCATAATTTGCTATGCTGGTCATTGTTCTGGTTCACTGCTATCTCTGGGTAGCAGTGCTGTTTGACTGCTTCTCTCCTTGGTAGCTTGCATAATATTTTCAGACGTCGTGGAAGCTGGACCAGAGAAAGAGGCTTTTAGGTTGGGTTCAGCCAGAACCATCTGAGTTCTGTGTCCTAGGTGTGTGGTTTCTTCAGCAATAGGGACCCACCATCAACTCCTGAGAGGTAACTAAAGGCTACATCTTACAATCTATGTTGTATTGGGTGTCATTCAGACCATTGTACAGGGTTTCTCGTGCCTGGTACCAGGGTTTTTGTTATTTTTGTGGTTCTTGTGGGGGAGCGTTGGTTATCCCAAGTAGCTTAAATTCCATATGTACATACATCTAGATGGGTGTGTGTATACACATATGCTTGTAAGTATCATGTATAACTTTAAGTAAATTTAATATATCATGACTCCTTGTGGCTCTATCAAGCAACTTTGGTGTCCTCTGTCCTTTCTTCTTCCTTCTCTCCACTCTTGGGTCTGAAAGCCAGTGTTAGTGTTAATGTTGAGTACTCTTTGCTCTGCCACTGATGGTAGCCTTCGTGTGATCTTGTGCCTATTAGCATTCCTCCTAAGAGCTTATTAATTTTTTATTTAGATAAGACTCAATGAGTATTGATCTCAAAGTCACACCCAAATTCATAAAGACCTAGGCTCTACAGCTCCCTTGGAGTTCGTTATGAACACCTCCCTGTCCTTTTTAGTCTTAGGCTCTTTGTGCTCTGTTTTTCTTTTTTCTTTTTCTTAAAGGTGTGAGCTAAGATCTTCCCCCAGATTTGACCCTACCACAGCATATGCAGCTTTGTCATTTTTTTGTTTTGCCCCCTGTCTTAGTCAGGGTTTCTATTCCTGCACAAACATCATGACCACGAAGCAAGTTGGGGAGGAAAGGGTTTATTTGGCTTACTTCTACATTACTGTTTATCACAAGGAAGTCAGGACT
>JADRCD010178947.1:0-10187 GCA_019843815.1 Montemys delectorum
AGAGACAGTATTTTGAATTTGTGTGTGTGGGGGGGGAGATGAACTATTTAGTATAATCACAATTGGAAAAACCACCCGACTCCTGGAGGTGGGGAGCTTGAGTTCCTTTTCGTCGAGCCACATGTGAAAACCCCGCACGTAGGCATTTCCTTTCTGGATAATGACTGTGTTCTGAAACTGGGCAGTAGTGATGCTGCTGTGTTAGCTCCTGCTGCATCACTGTGACTGAAATACCTGGCAGAATTAACAAGGAAGGGAGCATTTTTAACTCAGTTTTGGAGAATGAATCCATTGCAGTAGGGAAGGCATGGCTGGGTGACCAGCTCCTGACATCACAGCATAACCTAAGCAGGAAAGGTACTGGGGCTAGGGGCCAGAATCCACCCTTCACAGACATAACCTCCAGTGATCTGCTTCTGCCTTCTAGTAGGGTTCCACAGCCTACCTAAGTAGGGCTGTCAACTGGGAAGCCCTCACTTAACACATGGCCCTATAAGGAAACAAACTGTAATGGTCGCTAAGCACCAACGGTATGAAAAACCACTAAAATGTACTCTCTCTGTGTGTGTGTGTGTGTGTGTGTGTGTGTGCATAGTGAATTATGAATGCACCTGTGTGTGCAGATGCAAAGTAGAAGGTTAGAGGAGGATGTTGAGTGATGTCCTCTCTCACTCGTTCACCTTATTTATGTCTTTAAGAAAGGTTCTCTTGTGGAACCTGAAGCTCATCATGCTGGCTCGAGAGCTGACCCAGCTAATGAGCTCCTAGGATCTACTCTATCCTGTTCTTCTCGTGCTGAGCTTACGGCATCTGCAGCCATGCCCAGCTTTTTACATGGATGCTGGGGATTTAATCTCACATCCTCATGTTTGCAGAACACGCGCTCTTACCACTGAGCTACCTCCCCAGGATCAAACTGCATACCTTAAATTCCAAGTCTCCATTATGTGTACTCTACCACAATGAGACCAGTAATTATCAGATACATTATAGAAACTGGATAGATACATCAACATAAACAGGGATGGCCCCAAAGTAGAAAAGGGTTTCCAGACAGACACACTGGTGTTGCGATACAGTAAACCACCCTGAAGCTCAACGGCTAGACTCAACAGCAATCACTTATTTTGCTCCACTCGAGTCTCTTGCAGTGAGGCGGTTTAGGCTGGCAGGTCCATTTTAAAGGTGCTTCATTCACACAAAAGACAAGTTTATTGCTGGCTCTTAGTTGCTGACTACATGGACCCTTCTGTGTAGAACATGGAAACTCAGACTCTTCACTGATAGTGGTTATATATCCCAGAGCATTGTAAGAGGTAGGTGGATGCTTTAAACCCCACAGCTCCCAACCAGGGTAAGATCACTTCTGCTGCAGTGTAAGGTTCAAGAACTGTATAGTATACACTGAAGGAGAAAACCAGACCCCTTTGATGGAAAGAATGTCAAAGAGCTTGGGCACCATGATTATGGTTACTTTAGGAATTCATAAAGGAAAAGATGGCTACACTTACCTGCATCAAATTTTAAGCCCTCACATGACCCAGCGCCCAAATCATATAAAAAAGGTAAAACATGAAATTGTCTGAAAACAGGAAATTTGTTGGGTGTCACGGTACATAATATTGACAATAACCAAACACTAGCAGTTCTAACCAGAGACCGGTTATAACTAGCAGTATAACCAGAGACCGGTTCCTGTCTTCACGAGAATCAGGACTGAACATGCCGTAACATACCACCCAGCAATGTGAACTGGAGAACTGATTTCACCTAGCAGCACTAGCAATGGGAAATGGAGCATCAATTTAAAAGCTCTATTAAGTTTCAATTCTTTGATTTAAGAAAAGCAGAGACTGGAAAGATCTCTATATTAATTTTACAGGTGGAAACTCAGACACCTATTACACAAGTCTGTGTGGGTTTTGTAGTTCAAAACCATTTACTAAGGCAGAGTCACCGTAGTGGCCACCCCAGCCTCCTGTGGGGACAGCATATTTGCAATGCTGTGCTTTGTTGGGAGCATTTTTTTTTAAATTAGATACTTTATTTATATTTCAAATGTTATCCCCTTTCCCAGGTTCCCCTCCAGAAACCTCCTATCCCATCCCTCTTCCCCCTGCTTCTGGGGGTGCTCCCCAACCTAGCCACCCATCCACTCCTGCCTCCCCACCCTGGGGCATTGAGCCTACACAGGATCAAGGGCTTCTCCTCCCACTGATGCCTGACAAAGCCGTGGGACTCTCCATGTGTACTCTTTGGTTGGTGGTTTAGTCCCTGGGAGCTCTAGGGGTTCTGGTTGGTTGATATTGTTGTTCTTCGTATGGGGCTGCAAACCCCTTCAGCTCCTTCAAGTCCTTTCTCTAACTATTCCATTGGGGTCCCCATGATCAGTCCACTGGTTGGCTGCAAGCATCCACCTCTGTATTTGTCAGGCTCTGACACACCCTCTCCAGAGACAGCTATGTCAGGCTCCTGTCAGCAAGCACTTCTTGGCATTTGTATTAGTGTCTGGGTTTGGTGTCTGTATATGGGATGGAGCTCCAGGTGGGGCAGTCTCTGGTGGTCTTTCCTTGTCTCTGCTCAACACTTTGTCCCCTTATTTTCTTTAGACAGGAGCAATTCTGGGTTAAAAGTTTGGAGATGAGTGAGTGGCCCCATCCCTCAACTGGGGACCTTGCCTAACCTCTGGATATGGTCTCTACAGGTTCTCCCTCCCCTTTGTTGGGTATTTCAGTTAATCTCATCCCCTTTGAGTCCTGGGAACTTCTTGCTTTCCTGGGCCAAGAAACACCTAAAAAAATGTTCAACATCCTTAGTCATCAGTGAAATGCAAATCAAAACGACCCTGAGATTCCACCTCACACCAGTCAGAATGGCTAAGATCAAAAACTCAAGTGACAGCAGATGCTGGCAAGGATGTGGAGAAAGAAGAACACTCCTCCACTGCTGGTGGGACTGCAAGCTGGTACAACCACTTTGGAAATCAGTTTGGTGGTTCCTCAGAAAGTTGGACATAGTACGACCTGAGGACCCAGCTATACCACTCCTGGGCATATACCCAGAAGATGCTCCAACATGTAATAAGGATACATGCTCCATTATGTTCATAGGAGCCTTATTTATAATAGCCAGAAGCTAAACAACCCAGATGTCCCTCAACAGAGGAATGGATACAGAAAATATGGTACATTTACACAATGAAGTACTACTCAGCTATTAAAGACAATGACTTCAGTGCTCTAACATGCCCAGGATCCTAGGATCAGAGGTGAGGAGGACCCAACATCTGTCCCAACACAGGGAGTAACTGGGACCAGTGGGACCCAGACACATAGGAACTCTGCCAGCCCAGTGGCATGGGTTGCTTCCAGTCTGTTTGGGCTGGTGCCCTAAGCAGACGTTGGGTGCAAATTCTGCAGCCAGTCCCAAACACTCAGAGGAAGCTCCACTCCCAAGTGCTCTGACATGCCCAAGATCCTAGGATCAGAGGCCTGTGCCCTGAGCAGACCTGGGCTTAAACTCTGCAGCAAGTCCCATAATTCCCAGAGGAAGCTGTACTCCGAGGCTCTCTAATAAGCTCAGGATCACAGGATCCCACAATCACAGGATCAGAGAGACAGCTTGACTCTGAGGAGTTCTGATATAACCAGGGTCACAGGAAGGACAGGCTCTGGTCAGATTTAGCAAGGGCAGGTAGCACTAAAGATAACCAGATGGTGGGAGGCAAGCGTAAGAAAATAGGCAACAGAAAGTAAGGTTACTTTGCATCATCAGAACCATAGCAAGTCCTGGACACACCATCACACCCAAAAAGCAAGATTCGGATCCAAAATCACTTCTCATGATGATGATATAGGACTGTAAGGACATAAATAACTCCCTCAAAGAAATACAGGAGAACACAGGTAAAGAGCTAGAAGCCCTTAAAGAGGAAACACAAAAATCCCTTAAAGAACTACAGGAAAACACAAACAGGTGAAGGAAATGAACAAAATCATCCAGGATCTAAAAATGAAAATAGAAACAATAAAGAAATCACAAAGGGAGACAACCATGGAGATAGAAAACCTAGGAAAGAGATCAGGAGTCACAGATGCAAGCATCACCAACAGAATACAAGAGATAGAAGAGAGAATCTCAGGGGCAAAAGATACCATAGACAACATTGACAGAACAGTCAAAGAAAATGCAAAAAGCAAAAAGCTCCTAACCCAAAACATCCAGGAAATATAGGACACAATGAGAAGATCAAACCTAAGGATAATAGGTATAGAAGAGAGTGAAGACTCCCAAATCAAAGGGCCAGTAAATATCTTCAACAAAATTATAGAAGAAAACTTCCCTAACCTAAAGAAAGTGATGCCCATGAACACACAAGAAGCCTACAGAACTCCAAATAGACTGGACCAGAAAAGAAATTCCTCCCACCACATAATAATCAAAACACCATGTACTAAACAAAGAAAAAATATTAAAAGCAGTAAAGGAAAAAGGTCAAGTAGCCTGTAAAGGCAGGCCTATCAGAATTACACCATACTTCTCACCAGAGACTATGAAAACTAGAAGATCCTGGGCAGATGTCATACAGACCCTATGAGAACACAAAGGCCAGCCCAGGCTACTATACTCAATTACCGTAGATGGAGAAAGAAGATATTCCATGACAAAACCAAATTTACACAGTATGTTTCTACAAATCCAGTCCTACAAAGGATAATAGATGGAAAACACCAACACAAGTAGTAAAACTACACCCTAGAAGAAGCAAGAAAGTAATCTTTCAACAAACCCACACAAACCTAATTCCACCTCTAACAACAAAAAAAATAGGAATAACAATTACTTTTCCTCAATATCTCTTAATATGAAAATCAATATTACAAACTTGTCCTAATCGATTCAAATCCAAAAATATGAGGATTTAGAAATTTGTTGGCTATCATCTAGTAGTCTCTCTAATTGGTAATTGGAGAAGTGGGTCCAATATTGTACAATCCATATACACTTTCTGCTTGTTTGTATCTGACAGTGTCTTGCCGGGTATCACATAACGGTCTTGAAACCATGCTCCTCCTATCTCAGCCTCTCTATTAGTAGGATTGTTTATTTGGTGTTTTACACTATACTATGGTTTTCAGAACAGCTTACATATTTCAAAATTATTTTTAGAGACAAAAGAAACGTAGACAATTAACTTGGGAGGTGGCTTATAAAAGAACAACAAAGAGTGAGACTGAATGCTTTGCTTGATGTTTGTAACGGTTGTATCAAGTTTGAAGAAGAGGACTTTATAAGTTACTCTTTCTCTGAGATGAATCCTTTCCAAAATCATCACAGCCAATAAACCAGATTCTTACCCTCACCTAATGTATGTTCCACCCTCCAAGCAGAGCCATTGTTCATTGAAACAGTTTGTCTTAGTCAGGGTTTCTATTCCTGCACAAAACATCATGACCAAGAAGCAAGTTGGGGAGGAAAGGGTTTATTCAGCTTACTTCCATATTGCTGTGAATCACCAAGGAAGTCAGGACTGGAACTCAGGAAACAGGAGCTGATGCAGAGGCCATGGAGGGATGTTCCTTACTGGCTTGCTCAGCCTGCTCTCTTACATAACCCAAGACTTCCAGCCCAGGGATGGCACCACCCACAAGGGGCCCTACCCCCTTGATCACTAATTGAGAAAATGTTCCACAACTGAATCCTATGGAGGCACTTTCCCAACTGAAACTCCTTTCTCTGTGATAACTCCAGCCTATGTCAAGTTGACACACAAAATCAGCCAGTACACAGTTGGTGAATGACTTTATGGATAGACCATCTTAATACACACACCATTTCTTAAATGAATGTAACCTGTTCTCTGTGGGCTGAGAATAAAGTCACTCCCTCAAGTCAAATAGCTTTGACCATAGCAGGAAGTCTGTATCCAAAAATCGTGCCTACAATTTATTTCTTGGTGCAGCAGAACTATCAACTCTCAGCTTAGCTAAGATGGAGGTAAAATCCTTTGGTGATGTGAGGGTCACTGAAGTACAGCCTTGTTACAATGAAATCCAATGTCTAAAAATTGTTCTTATTTTGGGCTTGTACCACAGTAAGAGCCAAGATTTTAAACTCTACTAAAACAAAACAAATAAAAAACAAAAAGACTTTAGCTATTTATGTTCATTTAAAAAAAACTAGTAGTGATGTATTATTTTAAAATATACAGCTAATATGTTTGGAGTTATTTAAATTTTATATTGAGAAAAACATGTATTTTCAGTATTGCTGCAGACAAGCATTTACATAAGACTGTTTAATTGATTGTTTTATATCAAACAACTTTTATACTACTCATTTTTATTGTTACAATAGTTTATAAATTTTAAAGACTATGACAAAATAAGAAAAAAAACAAAAAAATAATTATATAGGTATAAGTTTCACATAACACTGAAAAAATATATATGTAACAAAATTAACTTTAAATTAATACCAATATATAATAACCTATGTCAATGTATAAAAAATTACTTTTGTATCAATATACAAAATTCTGTACCAATATATCAAAATATGACTTCAATTTTGGAATAAAATACAAAGATATCTACCAATGTAAAAAAAAAAAAGAAAATAATTGTATAAAATATGAAGCATTCATATTCTGGAATATTTAATTTTTGATTAAATTGTTATGATTAAAAAACCAATGACTTCATGAAATTCTCAGGCAAATGGATGGAACTTGAAATATCATCCTGAGTGTGGTAAAACAGTCACAAAAACTCACTGATAAGTGGGTAGTAAGCAAAAAAGTTCCCAATACCCAAGATATAACTCATAGACCACATGAAGCTCCAGAAGAAGGAAGACCAAAGTGAGGACGCTTCAGTGCCTCCTAGAATAGGAAACAAAATACTCACAGGAGATAGAGGGTGGAAGGGACCTGAGAGGAAGAAAGGACAAGGGAAAGGGGAAGGGTCAAGTAGGGGAGGAGGCGGGGATGATATATAGAGGGTCAGGAAATTCAACAGAGGTGTGTAGCAATGGGAGATGGGGTGGGGGTGGGGTATCCACCAGAAAGTCCCAGGGGGCACTTTCTTTCTGGTGCTGCTCTGCTTGGCCAGGGCAGCTCAGACTGTCTCCACATTGAACTTCTTTCAGGTTACGTATACAACTCAGTACAACAACAGCGGCAGACCTCTCCTCCTGCTCCTCCGTGAATGTAAGGCCTTAGCAAGGGTTAAAACAATAACCTAGAAAGATTTGAAATTTAAAAAATACGAAAGAATGAAAAGATAAGGAAGTCCATACAGAAATCCTATACAAATGTAAAGGAAAATAACATTACTGAGTATTTACAAGTGAATTGTAAAGATGAAGTCACTCAGTCCTTCCAGCAGCCTAATAAGGTACACGCTGAATGATCTTTTCACGTAAGAATGAAAGATGCTTCTGAGAAATCTTAAAACGAACCCCAAAGGCCTAAAATAATTACAAGACCAAATTTTGCTTATCTGTTTCCTAAGACTGAAATCTAAAAACCCCCGTGACCTCATTCAAAAGACCAGTTTCCTGGCTCACTGTTTTTCTAAGTATACTGTAAGCCCATTCTTGCCTTCAGTTCTTAATACCACTTGCAAAGCAAACTCACCAAACCTCGTCCCTCGACTACATAATACCATTTTCTAGATGGAACTCACTGTTTTTAACATCAACACCTGAAATCACAAGCAGACAATCATAAACTAGGATCTGGCAACATCGGCTATAGTTGGCTATGTAGTCGGCTATATACGTCTACCTGAAGCACGGAGGGTGTGCTGGGCCCAATGTAGAAAGCCAAGAGCTACTGGCATTCCCTTTGAAAGCTAACTTGGCCAGGCCCACTGTACAGAGAAGCCCAGCAAGCTCAAGGAAGACAAATCATTTAGTTAGAGTAACTGTCTTTTCACCATTAAAAGGTTAGGTAATTAAAATTATGACTTTTTTTTTTTTTGAGATAAAGTCTCCTTCATGCTGATATCAATTTTATTCAATAGACAAGGACGACTATGAACTTCCACCTTCACTACCTGAGTGTCAGAATGCAGGAGTACACCAACATACCTAGTTATATGGCGCTGCGGATTAAATCCAGGGCTCCGTGCATGCTAGGCAACCACTACACCAACTGAGTTATGTACATACATAGCCGAGAGGGGCAGGAAGTCCCACGCCAAGCTGGGAAGACACTGGCAACTGGCAGATGTAGAATGTGGCCCATGGAAACTCAGCCATGCTCCAGTGGAAGGCCACATGTCAGCGAGTAGCACAGATTGGACCTGATGAGTACAACAAGGATGCAGACAGGACAGAAAGCTGGATGGGCAGGGAAGGGCAGTGGCAGGATCTGTGCAGAGTGAGGGGAGAAGGCTGACAGGATCCAAACATACAGAGGAAATTCTCAAAGAACTAATAAAAACTTAACATGGCTCTGTTACAGCAAGCTCTGAAATCTAAATTGTTTTGAAAGATATACCCACAAAACTGAGGTATAAAATCTACAAACTAATATTTTCTAGCATGGGTTAACTGCTTTACTATGTATTTCACTATAGCTGGATAGTCAGTAATGCTGCTACATGGAGTTGTTGTGAAGAGCCACAAAGAAACTCACAATTTTATAAACACACACACACACACACACACACACACACACAATTATTTATTGGAATTACCCCACAGAGGGCAATATGTCCCAGGAGCCACTGGCTGCCAAATATAAAGTGCCAAGTGTGGGATACCTCCCCTCTCGTTATTAGTCAGGGCTGTCTACAGAGTCCCAAACAATACAGGCTATTGCAACTACTCTTGGTTGGCAACCAGAACTTGATGATAAAACCCTAGCACTGAAGTTACCACATATTTTGACCATAATGCATGGATAAATCAAGTTGGTACTGACCAGGACATGCTGACCCTGCTGGCTAGCTTTCACAAAAGTGGAAGATGCTATGAAGGCTACTGGAAGAGTGTGTGTGTGTGTGTGGGGGGGGGGGGGGTTGTTGGTCATCAACAGGCTGACTCAACTGTGAACCCTGGGAGCTACAAGCTACAATAAGGACTGACATGGCAGGGTATGGCCACAGATGAAACTGTGTATGCGTCTCTGTGCAGAGGGGGAGTTAACCAACTATTTTTTTGAGTGGATTTAAGGCTGACTCCATGGGAGGAAATTCATGGTACTATAAATGTGGCCACAAATCCATGGTTGAGGAACTCAAGGCTCCTTGAGTGTATTATTTTGCTAAATGGGCATATTATCGAATTGTCCTCTAAATTCATGGCTTTATACCCACAGATCAGTTAGCTCTCAGACCTCCTAAGAGAAATATCTTTCAGGAGATGATAGTTACTACAGAAACTCACATTGGTTAAAGTGCAGAAAACAAGTATAACATTGTTATGAGCCAGGGTTAGGAATAGAAAGGACTGGAACAAAGCAGTTATCTTTTGCACATGACAGGACCACTCGTAACTGCAGACACTGTGACAGCCTACGTAAGATCTGCACAAGATCAAGTCAACCAACATGGCAGTGTGAAAGAGGAAGGGCTCCTGAGCTCCCATGCACAGCTCAGAAACTACTTAACAACTGATGGCTTCCGGAGAAGGAGAGTCGGTTTTCTTTAAGAGTGACCCTGGGCGGCTGACGACAATCCAGTGCATAGCTCCACACCATGAGTGCATGGGCAGCAGCACAGATGCACAGCATGAATGGATTACAGAAAAGGAAAGAGCATGTGAATGGAGGAGGAAAGCTGGGGGGCTGAAATCAGGTGGCCAGGCTTGCATGGTGAGAATCTCTACCCTCATCTCCCAGCTCATGATGGTCTACATGGATATGCTACACTGTACAGTATTCTTGAACTGCTACAGTAATACCTTATGCTTAAGAAGTAGATATATATATAATCTTTCCCTTTGATAGTAACTGTACCAGTGACAGTATGAACGACCCCTGGCTTCCTGATGACTGCTGTGAAGAGATAGCATGTAAAGGAAGGCTTTTAAATAGGGGCCTGGTTACAGTTTCAGATGCTTAGTCCATTATCATGGCACTGAAGTAGCAGCTGGGAGCTTTACATGCTAAGATGGGGCGGGGGACGGGGAGGGGGGAGAGAGAGAGAGAGAGAGAGAGAGAGAGAGAGAGAGAGAGA
>JADRCD010178947.1:10287-53654 GCA_019843815.1 Montemys delectorum
GGAGGAAGGGGAAGGGTAGGTACACGCTGGACCTGTTATGGACTTTTGAAACCTCAAAGTCCACACCCAGCAACACACCTCTTGCAACAAGGCCACACCTCCTAATCCTTCCCAAACAAATTATCAACTGAAGACTGAGTGTAAACATATGAGCCTATGGGGGGGGGGGCATTTTTACTCAAACCACCACAGTCCTCCTAGCCTGAGGAGTCTGACTTACCTAACGACAAGAGAATTTAATGCTCACTCTAAGTTTAAAATCTTACAGAAAGAGAACTGAATTTACCAAATTAGAGCTAGCTATTAAACACACCATCCAGCCAGATATGGTGCCATGCCTCTGATTCCAGCACCCAAAGAATAGGAGGCAGGAAAATTGCCAAGTTCATAGTTTGTCTGGACGGTCTCCTAATCACCTATTATAAACTAAAACAAAACATCTCTTCCCTCTTGAGAAACAAATCTCCAAAATGCAACACGCTATCACATCTTTAGTGTTCACTTCTGGTTGTTGTGTAATTTCTCAATTTTCTACAGATAGCTTTTACAAAGTAGGGAAGAAATAATGACTAGCAAATCATTAATTACAGATCTATAAAATAGATCTTTCTATTCACATGGCAAGCTTCCATTGTAAAGGCAGCATTTCAGGTTCAAAATTCATAATGGTCCTCATATATTAAAAATCAGTTTCAAGAATATAGACAAAAAAGAAAATCAATAACCTGGTACTTTTGTACTTTATAAAAAGTGGCACTGGAGCCCTTAAATTACAGTCCTGGAGATACAAGCTTGTAAATTCAAGGCCCATCTGGGCAATTTAGTGAGCTCTTAGCTCAAATAAAAATGTACAAAAGGGCCTGGGATATAGCTTGGTACAATAGTGCCTGGCTAGCACATACAAGGCTCCACCCAGGCAGGTTGTGATGTGTCTGAATCAATCATACGCACACCTGCATTATTTTAAACTTAAGCTCAAGATAGAATTTTAGCCAACAATCTATAGAGGAATCATGTTCAGAGAAACTTGTGGGAAATTTTTCTTTCTTAAAGGATATATAAGAAAGAGATGTTTTCTTTTCTGTATGTGGTACTGCCAGTTTTGAATATGATGCCTAACTTTTATTTTACTTGTGTGTAGGTGTTTTGACTGCATGTCTCTGTCCCCAAGAGATTCCAAGTGGACTCGATCCTATTTTTAAAAATCAAGTCATTCAAAAACACCTCATTCCAAAATAGACCATTTTCAGTCATTTTCCTATGACAGACAGGAACCATTTTATTCCATAGACTGAGATGAACCTGTCTGACGGAAAAAGAGAGGCTATGGAAGGAAAGAAAGCTGTTTCTAGGAAGCCCACTTCCCTCTCTGTCTTCTAGTCTTCAAAGATGGCATCATCACTGAACTGTATCTACACTGACAGAGGAAAGAGAGGTAGGAATGTGGCACAGTTTGCAGGAGGGTGACATTAAACAGTTGTCATGTAATGACTGAAATGCTCCTCTTGAGAGTGCTCTGGGAATGGGGTCTGCATTCCCCAAGGACGGAGGTTTCACATGGCAGGATAACCTGCAGAGACAGCACCACAGCAGAGATAGAGATGTCTGGGCTACTGAGTCAATCCCTCTTAGCTGCTTGCTGAACTCTTCATCAGCGGGTGGGTCTTATACATTCAAAGTTTCCAGCTCCCATAGCCAAACAGTAGGCTGTGCATACCTCTCCTGAGAGCTGCCTATTTTACAGAGTCAGTCATCTATTCCTAGGCGCTGGTGCTGGCGCTGGCACTAAGCAGCATGGTCAGCAGCATTTACAATTAGGTAAATTTGACAAATCTGCGCTAGGTAAAAGCATCCAAGAGCAGGGTGGAAACAGAAATATTGGTGATTTTGTGAAAACTCACAATCTCTTAAGGTAAAAATTAAACCAGTGAAAGCATGTGATGATAGCTTTTTAAAAGAGATGATGTTTGGTAGAAAATTAATTAAGCATTCTCAAGAAGCCATGCAGCTAAGTCAGCTCACTGACTAACAGAGCAGCTGTCAGTGCAAAGTAGGTTCCTGTGCTAATCTTGTTCTGACTCAGAGTTGAGCCTGAGAACCTGTCAGAAAGGTGCTCTCACAGTGGAAGACAGCGAGCAGCAGCTGCACAGCTCAGCGGGCTGCAGACCTCTCTTGTCTTTTAAAGCCCACTCTAGTTGGGAGCATTCTGGAACCAAGCATATGTAGCTCTTGTCACCACCACAGAGGGCAGTGAATCTCCAGGTCCACTAGTGTGAAACTGTCACAGGCAGAGTGTCTTCTGGGTTGTCTCCTGGACTTGGAATGAAGTCTGCTCTTACAGGTCTATATGGGCATAGTTTAGGTCACAGTGACAGAATACAGCTAGCTGCAATATAATTGCTTGCCCCTATGTGAGAAGTTAGTAATAAACAGCCATTGCATGACTTATATGAACTGAATCAAGTGACTATTCAAATTTCTTCTAGGAAAGATGAGAAATAAAGTAGAAAATGAGACAGAAAAGGCACATTTTATATGCATTTTGAGAAAGATTAAGAGGTAGAAATAAAGACCACTCATTACACACTTTATATATGTATTACATTTTAACTCATAAACTTGAGCAATTAAACAACAACAAAAAGACAAAGACCACAGGCTTAGAGAAGCACAATGGAGATGCACTAATTATTAATGCATTAAATTTACTTTTAATTCTTGGGTAGATAGTTTGCACAGTAGTCTCATTCTGTGTAGAATTCCCTGGGCAGCATAGGTACTTGTTTCTCTACCTTCCTTTGTGTATTTGGAGGGAGGTAGGACACTATGGTATGCTGTGGATTCCTCCTGTGAGCATATACAGCTCCACAGCACGAGCAGATGTTCTGCTCCCTCCCTGCTACCTTGCAGAATATCTCTCTGTGCTTCTGCTGCTGCATCTGCATTGTCATGGATGGTATCATGGTTAATCTGATGTATCGACCCGGCTAGGCTATGGTACCCAATAATTTAATCAAACACAGGTCTAGACATTACTGTAAATTTACTCTACAGAGTGTAACATCTACAGTTACTCTCAGTCTTATAATGGGAATCATTTAGTAAGCTGGAAGACTAAGGAAAAATGCATAGTTTCCTGCAGAAAGAAGAAATCCTGTCTCAAAACTTCAGTATCCACTCTTGCCTACATTCCCAGCCTGCTATCATGTCCTACATAATTCAGACTCGCCAGCCCCAACAATGGTGTGAGCCAATTCCTTAAAATAGACCAGCTCCAGCTCCAGTCATAGTTCCTGTTGCTTCTGTTTCTCTAAGAGCAAGCAGATCCACCTGGCAACACCAACTTCTCTGTCTTCTGAGAGGAAACTTCAAATCTCCCCCTTTAAGCTGAGGACCTGCCAAGACTGGACATGGAACCTAGGAAGTCTACAGGACTGAGGGACACAGTGATGCCCTGATCTCCTGGGGGATGAGTTCAATACCAGAAGCCTGATGGATACTAATGGAGACGTTCTTCTCTGCCCCTCTTTACGCAGTTCATTCCCTGGCTGGAGACTGGGGCATAAGAAGGCCAACCCTTTCATTTTTTTTTTCCTTACAATTTCCTATGCTACATTTAATTCAAATCCCAATTAAAGTAAAAATTTCCTATGTTTATACTTCTCTTTCTTGAAAATATAATAGCAAATCCTTTTTTACACCAAAGTCTTAGACCGTTAGAGAAAGGGTCCTGTTTAAATATTCCAAGAAGTTGCTAGAAATTATTCCTGTTTAATATGTTTAGTAATAGAGAAAGAGGGAAAAGCAAATCGTAAGGTGGCTAATTTAAACACAAATACAGTAAAGTTACACAAAATTTCAAAGGACTAAGTAAGTACTCCAATGAAAAGACATGGACTGGCAGGCAGAAGAGACAAAGCCTAATGCCATACTGCGTGTAAGAGCCACACTTTAAACAACGTAAGCTGCAGAAATGCATCGTGTAAACACTAAATCATATTAGTGAAACCCTACTAACCAGATATAAATCTTAAGGCAAGAAGCACCACAGACAAAATGCATAACTCATAAAGGACAATTCTATTGGAAAGAGATTCCACTAGGCACCTAAAGAATTTCTCTTGATATAAAGAACTATCTATCGAGGATGTGGAAAAAGAGGAACACTCCTCCATTGCTGGTGGGATTGCAAATTAGTACAACCACTCTAGAAATCAATCTGGCAGTTCCTCAGAAAACTGGAAATAGTTCCACCTGAAAACTCCTGAGCACAAGGACACATGCTCCACTATGTTCATAGCAGCCTTATTTATAATAGCCAGAAACTGGAAACAACCCAGATGTCCCTCTAGAGAGGAATGGATACAGAAAATGTGGTACATTCACACAATGAAGTACTACTCAGCTATTAAAAACGATGAATTTATGAAATTCTTAGGCAAATGGATGGAACTAGAAAATATCATCCTGAGTGAGGTAACCCAGACTCAAAAGAACACACATGGTATGCACTCACTGATAAGTGGATATTAGCCAAAAAGTACAGAATATCCAAGATGCAACCCACAGACCTTAATAAGTTTAACAAGAAGGAAGGCCCAAGTGAAGATGCTTTAATTCCACTCAGAAGGGGGAACACAGTAATCCTGGACGGGAGGCAGAGGAAGGGAGGGAACTAGATGGGAGAGGGAGGGAGAAAGTGGAGCAGGATCAGGTATGGGGGGCGTGGAGACAGAAGAGAAGCCCAAAGGACCAGGAGAATAAATGGAGATATGCAGCTGTGGGAGTGGGGCATAGGGTGGGAGGAATCTCTAGAAAGTCCCAGAGACCTGGAATGTGAGAGGTTCCCAGGACTGAATGGGGATGACCTTAGCCAAAATGTCCAACAGGAGGTAGATAAAACCTGAAGAAACCATCTTCAGTAGATAGACAGGTCCCCCAGGGAAGAGATATGGGATCACCAACCTACCTTCAAAACTTTTGACCCAGAATTGGGGGGGGGGGGGGCAGAAATTCAGGGGCAAAAATGGAGCAGAGACTGAAGGAAAGGCCATCCAGTGACCAGCCTAACTTGGGATCCACCATATGGGCTGGCACCAAACCCTGACACTATTACTGATGGCATGGTGTGCTAGCAGACAGGAGCCTAGTATGGCTGTCCTCTGAGAGATTCTATCAGCAGCTGACTGAGATAGATGCAGATACTTACAGGCAACCATTGGATTGAGGTCAGGGATGCCTATGGAAGAGTCAGGGGAAGGACTGAAGGAAATGAAGAGGATGGCAACCCCATAGGAAGAACAACAGTATCAACTAACCCAAGAGCTCCCAGGGACTAAGCCACCAGCCAAAGAACATATGTGGGCTGGTCAGTGGCCTCCAGTACATATGTAGTAGAGGACTGCCTTGTCTGGCCTCAGTAGGAGAGGTTGCTAGAGAGACTTGATGCCTCAGGGAAGAGGGACCTTGGAGATGGGGTGGGTGGAGGAGCACCCTCTCAGAGGCAAAGGAGAGGGAGGAGGGGTGAAGAACTCTTGGAGGGGGGCAGAATTGGGGACAACATCTGGAATGTAAATAAATAAAACAATTAAAAAATACAAAAAAAATAAAAATTACATCATTAAAAAGCTATAATTTCAAAATATATGTTGCTTTATGAACACATAAAGCAATATAGAGCCTTATTCTGTATGTATGTTAATATTCACTGGATTAAGATGACAGTCTCTTGACCATTCTTAGATGTTGCTGGCCATTTTTAGAATGTTTCTTAAATTAAGAGTAGCTGTTTGTGAGCCTGGTAGGCTCGGTGGTGCACACATAACTGAAGACATTTCCCCCTCTCACAGAAACACTCAATAGCCAATAGTTCAGCACTAAGGAGAAGTGTCCCACGAGCACTTGACCCTTCCATAACTCACTGTTGACAGGATCAGTGGTTGCTGTAAGTATCTGCCTCTGTCTGCAGGCCTGTGCAGATTCACTGCAGTTGATGTGAGTTCATGATCACCAGTCTGCATCCAATTTAAAAGGTTTCACAGCCTTCCCCTTTCCCTGACTTTTACATGTTCCCTATTCATTCCATGTCCCCTGGGCCGTAGAGGAGGTAGTATAAATGTCCTATTTAGCGTTGAATCATTAACTGTCACTTGTCCTCAGCATCTTGGGCAGCTATGAGTCTGAATTCACTAAAATTAGGTGCAAAGAGAGTATCTTAGTTAGGGTCTTATTGCTGTGCAGAGACACCATGACCACAACAACTCTTATAAAGGAAGACATTTATTTGGGGCTGGCTCACAGTCTAGAGGCTCAGTTCATTATCATCAACGACGGGAAGCATGGCAGCATACAGGCAAACATAGTGTTGGAGAGTTAACTGAAAATTCTACATCTGGATAGAAAGACAGCAGGGAGTAACGACAGTGAGCTACTAGACACAGCTTGAGCCTCTGAGACCTCAAAGCCCACCTCTTAGTGATACACTTCCTCCAACAAAGCTATACCGACTCCAACAAGACCACACCTAATAATAGTGCCACTCCCTATGGACATATACAGACCATTTTATTCAAACTACTACAAAAGGGGGATTCTTTGATGAAGACTAAGAGAAGCCCTTTGTACATATTGGATATTAGCCCTCTATCAGATATAGGATTAGTAAAGATCTTTTCCCAATCTGTTGGTTGCTGCTTTGTCCTAATGACAGCGTCCTTTGCCTTACAGAAGCATTGTAATTTTATGAGGTTCCATTTGTCAGTTCTTGATCTTAGAGCATAAGCTATTGGTGTTCTGTTCAGGAAAATTTCCCCTGTGCCTATGTGCTCAAGGCTCTTCCCCACTTTCTTTTCTATTAGCTTCAGTGTATCTGGTTTTATGTAGAGATCCTTGATCCACTTGGACTTGAGCTTTGTACAAGGAGATAGGAAAGGATTGATTTGCATTCTTCTACCTGCTAACCACCAGTTGAGCCAGCACCATTTGTTGAAAATGCTGTCTTTTTTCCACTGGATGGTTTTAGCTCCTTTGTCAAAGATCAAGAAGTTGGGACTCCAGAGAACCAAATAACCCTATTAAAAATGGGGTACAGAGCTAAACAAAGAATTCTCAACTGAGGAATACCAAATGGCTAAGCACCTAAAGAAATGTTCAACATCGTTAGTCATCAGGGAAATGCAAATCAAAGCAACCCTGAGATTCCACCTCACACCAGTCAGATTGGCTAGGATAAAAAACTTAGGTGACAGCAGATGCTGGAGAGGTTGTGGAGAAAGAGGAACACTCCTTCATTGCTGGTGGGCTTGCAAACTGGTACAACCACTCTGGAAATCAGTGTGGCGGTTCCTCCAGAAACTGAACATAGTACTACCAGAGGACCCAGCTATACCACTCCTGGGCATATACCCAGAAGATGCTCCAACATGTAATAAAGACACATGCTCCACCATGTTCATAGCAGCCTTATTTATAATAGCCAGGAACTAGAAACAACTCAGATGTCCCTCAACAGAGGATTGGATACAGAAAATGTGGTACATCTACACAATAGAGTACTACTTAGCTATTAAAAAAAATGAATTTATGAAATTTTTAGGGAAATGGATGGATCAGGAGAATATCATCCTGAGTGAGGTAACCTGTGGGGTAGTGTGGGGCACTGGTCTGCTCAGGTAACTTAAGCTCAGTCGAATATTTTGGCTTTGAACCCTGGAGCCCCTGTGGGCAATTTCTGCTTGCAGAGGGCGGAAGGAGCTTGGCCATAACTCCTGAGTCTTTGGTTCCTGTTTTAGTCACAACCCCTCACAGCTGCCCCCACAAGAGATGTGTGCTCTATCGGGCAGACAATGCCCCAAGCTCCCAGCATTCTAGCTGGACTCTATACCCAGTCATCTGACCATAGCCAGATATGCCAGGCCCCATACAATGTAAGGGGCAGTTTGCCCCATCCTCATTCTCTCTCTCTTTGTCTCCTTTCTGCTCTCCCTCTCCTCTCTTTCATGCTCTTTCTTCTCTTGCCTTCTTGTTCTCTTGCTTTCTTTCCTTTCCTTTATCTCTCTCTTTCCTTTTCTTCTCCTTTCTCTCTACTTGACCGGCCTATTTTCTCCTTCCTACAATAAAATATCTCATTTGTACATTGTATCCTTTTTAACTAATGTGCCGTGCAGCCACAGGTCAACACTAGGGAGAAAGATAGGCCTGGGCCTCAGCAGCAGGCCCCACCTTTGGTACAACAGTAACCCCAATCACAAAAGAACACACATGGTATGCACTCTCTGATAAGTGGATATTAGCCCAGAAGATGGGAATGCACGAAGTACAATCCACAAACCACAAGAAATTCAAGAAAAAGGAAGACCAAAGTGTGGATACTTTGTTTCTTCTTTAAAGGGGGAACAAAATACCCATGGAAGGAGTTGTAGAGACAAACTATGGAGCAGAGACTGAAGGAAGGCCAATCCAGAGACTGCTCCACCTGGGAATCCTTCCCATATTAAATTATCAAATCAGACACTATTGTGGATGCCAGCAAGTGTTGGCTGACAGGAGCCTGATATAGCTCTCTCCTGAGAGGCTCTGCTAGTATCCGACTAATATTGAAGTAGGGGCTCACAGCCATCCATTGGACTGAGTACAGGGTCCCCAATGAAGGAGCTAGAGAAAGGACCCAAGGAGTTGAAGGGTTTGCAGCCCCTCAGGACGAACAATATGAACTAACTAGTACCTGCAGAGCTCCCAGGGACTAAACTACCATCCAAAGAGTTCACATGGTGGGACTCATGGCTCCAGCCACATATGTATAGCAGAAGATGTCTTATTCGATCATCAAGGGGAGGAGAGGCCTTTGGCCCTGTGAAGGTTCTATGCCCCAGTGTAGGGGAATTCCAGGGCCAGGAATCAGGAGAGGTGGGTTGGTGAGCGGGGGGAGGGGGAAAGGAACAGGGTTTTTTGTTTTGTTTTGTTTTTTTCTTTTTTTTCGGAGGGGAAACCAGGAAAGGAGATATTATATGACATGTAAATAAAGAAAATATCTAATAAAAAAAAAGACTGACAGAAGCATTTATCCATGGATATAAACAGACATTTAGAAGGCAGTTTATTTTGATGGTATGTCAGTTTAGTTAAGCAATATTTTGGGGGGAAAATGAATGGAACAGGAAATTTGGTATACCAGGAACATACCAAATCTGTGATTTATGGCCATAGAAGAAGATTTCCAGGCCAAAGGCATGGTAAACAGATTTTTCCTCAATTTAGAGAAAAACAAACCTATCCAGAATTAAATGTCCAAAGAACATCAAATAGAACCAGAAAAGAAATTCTACTTAACATGATTAAATACTACAACACAGGCTACAGAGCAGGAGCTAGAAGCATCAAAGTGAAAAGTCAAACCCCATACAGAGGCAGAGGAGAGTAACAGTTGATTCAATGAAACCTTAACACAGGATGGGAACTTCAAAACTTCATGATGGGCGGGTCAATACCAATAACGAATAGGTGAGTGGGTGCCCATTATTTACTTTGCCCATACAGCTAAAGAACTAACAAATGTGATGTGCATTCAATATTATTCATTGGCTCATTGATATACATGAGTTCTAATAAGAAATGTTCCAAAATTAACCAAATGTGTCAAAACTAGTTTAGTTTGGCTCAACTAACTTGCATAAGGCAAACTATACAAGTGAGGTTAGTTAAGAGTTCATTATGAGTCTTTTTATCAACACTGTCTTGAGAACAGCTGAGGAGTTGTAATACAGTTAGGAAATGATATATTAAAGAAAGGAAGAAACCAAGATAATCTATGAATGAATGCTGAGGTGGTTTGAACAAGAATTAAAACCTTAGGCTCATCTATTTGAATGCCTAGTCAACAGGGAGTAACACTATTTGAGGAGGACTAGGAGGTAGAGACCTTGTTACAGTAGGTGTGGCCTTGGTAGAGTAAATACCTTTGGGAGTGGGTTGTAAGGTCACAAAAGCCCATGGCAGGCCCAGTCTTTCATTCTCTCTATTTGCTGGAGAGTATAAGTAGCTCCCAGCTAGTGTTCTAGCACAGTGCTTGCTGCCAGACTCACCGCCATGATAATGGACTGGTTCTCTGAAACTGTAAGGTAGCCCCCAATCAAATGCTTTCTTTTCATAAGAGTTGCCATGGTCATGGTGCCTCATCACAGCAATAGTGACTAGGACAAGTGTAAAAATACATAAATTGCACAAACAATCCATACACAGCTGATAGATGCAGCTGGAGCTCCCCTAGAGACCTTGAGATGAAACTTCATGCAAGCTTTAGAAGCACTAGCAAATGAAGATATTATGTTATTTTAACTGCAACAAAGGCAAGCAAACTATTATTTTCCTGTTCTCTAATTTTAGCTCTAGCAGTACATGAGTCCAAAATACTGTTATGAATGTCCTTGTTTGTTAAGCAATGCATCAAAGAACTTGAAATAGATTGAGAGGTGGAGAGCCCTGCTATACAAAACCTGTAAAGTATAAAACAAACTTACATTTTTATTCTCATGGAGGAAAAGGTAGAGAGGTGTCTACTTATTTTTAATTGTTACTATTAGTTTAGAAAAAATAGCTTTATGCCAGGTATGGCAGTGTACCCCTTTAGACCTAGCACTCAGGAGACAGAGGCAGGCTGATCTCTATGTTTGAGGCCAGCCTGGTCTACAAAGAATGTTCCAGGACAGTCAGGGCAACACTGAGAAAGTCTGCCTTCAAACAAAACAAAACAACAAAACAAAACAAAACAAAAAAAGAAAAACCTTAGCTTTTCTAAATAAAAAGATAATGAACCTTTTTCCTAAAAATGTATAATGTTTTATTTGATATTTTTATCTAATGTAGCTTTTAGTGGTTAGATTTCTCTTTGGGAGATTAAATGGGACAACTTTAAGCAGGAAGGGAAAGAAGGTTCCTAAAGGAAATGATCTCTCTGTCCGAGATGACTTTACGTAGAAGCCTTTCAGCACACAGAAACCTAAGGTTTTACAGCCTGGGTTGTTAGTCTGGACAATCAACATTAATGCTCCTTCTAGAACTCTGAGTTAGGAGCCAGCCAAGACAAATTAAACATGTGATGGCAAAACTCTGACATTTCAGATATTCACAAAACCAGCACATGGGTTTAAAGAATAATATGTTTACAATGATGTTTTATTTTTAAAAGTCTGGAATATTTTGAGTCATTGTGAATTTTAACAATAAAGCAACAATACTGCTGCTTTTGTTTTTTGAAAAAAGCACAGAAGCTAAACACTTACTGATTGAAATTTCTTAATACTATCAAAGCTGTCACATATCATTCCCAAACCTCAAATTCTGACAACATCCTGTTTCATAAGGATGCCTCCTCCACCCAGCACAAACCCAGGGAAACCTCAGAGCTTCTTTTTTTTTTTTTCAAATTATAGTGTATTTATTTATTTATTTATTTATTTATTTTTAAGTTTTATTGCATTATAATGAAAAAAGTTCCATGATTTCAATTTATCTGAATTTGTTAACATTTAAAAACATATTTTAAGTAAATAGAATTAAAATACACACACACACACACACACACACACACACACACAAGAAAGTAGGGAGAGATTTACTCCGTGGTCACAGTTGCAATAAATACTGCAATACCTTTTCAGAGAGCATTTCTATACCTCAACTCCTACCCTTGGTCTTAAGGGATCTGAAATGGAGGATTTCCCATTTTTAATGCTGGAAATGTCTGTCTATATAATTAACATTATCTTTGGGGACAGATTACTGTGATTCAGTGCTTTAGAGGCTCCTGTCACGCCTTGCTCACCTCAGAGCTTCTTAACGGTCTGGTACTACCACCTCCTCGGGAAGCTCAAAGTACCTTGCAGTGAATCACCAAAGGAGCCCAGCTACAAGACAGGCACTCTCTGCCTCCATTTAAAGTCCCAAACAAGCATGGTGCAACAGGGAAACACCTGGATGCTTTATCTCTGGTCACACAGCCGTTCACCTCCCACAACAGGTAGGCATGAGCACAGACTGCTGCGGAAGCCCCCAAGCCTTGCGGAGAGCCTGAAACCCACTGGGTTCTGTGGTTGTCCCAGGCAGACCGCTTTCCTACAAAGTCTGGCTCTATGCCAGCGTCTAATTAAGCCACCAGAATGCCAGATGGTTAACCCTCTCAACACCCACCTACAGTTATTTATGAAACACTTTGATATCTTTACTTACTCCCTCCCCCCCCAATAATGATGTGTAGCAGACACACAGAGCAGGGTGAAGAGTGGGCGTGCCTGCAGGAACCCCCTAGGCTAGCACTTGCTACCTGCACTTAAGAAAGAAAGCGTGCTTGCTAAATCTAGGGTGCAGAAATTCTCCAAATGTACATTGCATTTGCTTTTATAAATTAGAGTTTAGAGAAAAATGCAAAAGAATTCTAAATTTAATCATACTTAACCCGAGGAAAATAGTTTTTTGTTTAGAGAAAAAGAAAACAAGTATGTGGATCACAATGTCTGTTGTGAATCTTTTTTTACCATGTGAACAAAACATTATAGAGCTTTTGAAACTCCCAAGGTCACTGCTGTTCATTAAAAAAAGAAAAAGGAAAGAAAAAGAAAAAAGCACTCTTTTAAGATCTAGGTGTTTTATCTTTTCCAAAATGAAAAGATCAAACACAAAACCTTATTTGTAATCAAGGCAATAGTGTCTCTGGGTCCCTTGCTAAGATCAACAGCAGTGAGGGTGAATGAGGGGAAGCCCAGACAATGGTCAAACCTGAAAGGACGCTCTCTGCTGAGGCCAGCCTTCCCTGATTGCAATCTCTAGACCCAGGCCCATAACCCTATTTACCTACTATATCCTAATTCTTCTGTAACGAGAAGCAGGGAAAGCTGCAGATCAGAGCAATGCTAGGTAACCTACCTGAGTCCGTCCAAGCCGACAAGAGAAGGCCTCTATGCAGATTCAGAGCAGTACTAGGTAACCTAACTGAGCCCCTCCAATCTGACAAAAGAAAATCTCTATGTGAAGATAACTTAAGAATATCTAAATTGCAGTTGAGGAGGAATGAAGAAAATTGATCGGCTGGGCTAACTGTCTTCTCTTCTGATACCAGAGTAAGCACCACAGTACATACAGTGCACAAACAACTGCTTAGTCTTAGTTTCTTATTCCATGACCTCTAGCAACAGACTCCTGCTTCTAACTCTTCCTCTTAGCACTGATGCGATTGCCAAACAACTAGAGCTAGCCAAGGCCAGGCCTATGTTCTTACTTTACCGAAATACTTTCTTCTCAACCTTGTGCAGATCTAATTCCTTGTCCTTATACCTATATTGTACAAAATGAGCACCGAGACAGACTGCTTTCTCTAAAACTGTCATGGATGCACACAAGAATGTCCCTATCTGGTAACAACAGAAGATTTCACACCTAAACACTGCCACAATATGGTCCAAACAAAAGGGTAACTTGATTAATTGCTGGCCAAGCGCCATGTTCCTTCCAAATCAGGGCACCTACAAGATGCCATATGGTTTGTTATTTCTTACAAATGCGAAAAGCCTTTTGAAGTGATTACACTTGGGATCTGTGAAAATAATTCTATATGTAACAGCATTAAAGAGGTGAAAATATTCTTTAAAAAGCAGATTTCTCTCCAAAAATTTGAAAACTGTTTTCATTTTAAGAAGTACCCACGACTGCATGCACTTTGCACAGCTGTCTTAATTCTTTTTTTTAAAGATTTATTTATTTTATTTTATGTATATGAGTACACACTGTAGCTATACAGATAGTTGTGAGCCTTCATCCAGCCAACCCCATTTGCTCTAGTAGACCCTGCTCACCCAGGCCCAAAGATTTATTATTATAAATGAGTACACTGTAGCTGTCTTTAGACGCACCAGAAGAGGGCGTCATATTTCATTACGGGTGGTTGTAAGCCGCCATGTGGTTTGCTGGGATTTGAACTCACAGCCTTTGGAAGAGCAGTGGGTACTCTTACCTGCTGAGCCATCTCACCAGCCCAGCTGTCTTAATTCTACCATGCTCCACACACAGGGTGGCAGCTTCACTTAGTAACATTAACACAAAAGAGTATTTTCAAAACAGAGCTAAGAGTTCTCAGTGACCCACTTCATTAAGGAGAGAGAGAGAGAAAGAGAGAGAGAAAACATTTTGTGTATTAGCTGTATCATATTATTCACTGTATAAGAATCTAACCACTATGTTGTGTTTTCTTAAACATGTGCTGTAGTAAGGATAGTATAAAAATCAATCCATTTGGCCGTACTTCCCTACAGATAAGAATTTATATTATTCCTCATCACTATGTCTTCAGTATCTTGTATGCAAGAAGGTCAAATGCCATTCCCACAATGACCACACTTACTCACAGCACAGTCCAACCATCTCCTGCCTTATTCTATCAAGAACAAAGAAAAGAGCCTGCCTGCACAACTGGTCAAAGGCAAGTCCAGCCTGAGGGTAGCCTGAGTGCTTTTTCAATCACAGCCTTTTAGCAACACAACTTTTAACTAACAGTAGGAAGAGACTACATCCCGAAAGGCAAGAGACACAAACTGCAAACCTTAGACAACTTTGAAGTGCTCCTAGACCTTGAAGGCTGGTTCTCTTATGCCCTCCAGGACTTTCACCTCTAAGAACTTCACATTGCCACTAGTGATAGCGCAAAAGACAAGGAAGACAATACACCATCCACTTTCAAAGAGCAGCCCACCACCTCACAGCCCGCCACGTCACAGCCCACCACCTCCTATGGGTTTAATAAATGCTAAGACCAATGACCTGTGCAGATGCGCGAAAACTGACTGCAGTGTATTTAAGTGATAAAAGCGGATTTTCACACTCAAATAAAACATATTTGAATATTTTCTTTTTCTTTTCCATCATAAAACTGATTCTTTCCCAAAGGGCCTAGAGGATGTGATGCTTAAAGGCAGCTGTTTTCAGAACTTTTGCTTCAAACCATCTTGCACTGGGGGAGACACAATGGGTTAAAGCCACAGGGCAGACAAACTAACAACACCGAGTTCCCAGAGACAGCATGATACCCTGATCATATAGGATAGAAACATAACAATTATCTTTATTTTACACTACTTTAAAACTCAACCAAGATTATTCAGGCTGGAGCCATGGTAAGGCACCATGTTATCAACAGAAACATGCAATCATCTGTGGCCGAGGCTCTAAGTGTCTACCTTATTCATCTTCTACTCATCCCGATCCATTATCTATTTTCAGTTAAAAATCATTAAAGTCCAGCATGCAAGAATCTAAACACAGGGCAAAAAGAACCTATTTTTCCCATGGGGGCAGTGACCAGATGTCAATAGCTGCAGCTGTGACTATATAATTACCTGTTTGCATTAACGCAGACCAGAGTTTAGATTTAATAGGTCAGATGACAATACAGCAAAATGCATCGAGCCTATGATTACCCCTTTCCAAACATTCTCTCACTCACAACTTCGACCCTGGGAACATAGCAGGCACAGACTTAGGTCAATAAGAAACACTGGCCAGCACAATAGGCCTTGCCTCAAACAGCGCTGTTGACAGACAGCAGCACAAAGGAAATGAATAGAGCCCCCTCAGTTCTCACACAGAGCGCAGAGTGACTCAGTGCTCTGCTGCTTTGGTGCTCTCTTTGAACAGTGTATACAGCTTTTGTCCTCAGCCACTGTTCACAGCTCAATGGAGGCTAAAGAGCCTAGGAAGTGAAGGCGGAAGAATGCTCCACACTTGTCCCCGTGGCCAGCAGTTGGACCCATATGTACATGACAGGTCAAGAGAGAGCTGGGAAGTCAGTAGGTAAAACTTCTTACTCCAGTGAAGTCATTTTTGCATTAAAATAGAGCTAGGGCCAAAGAGTCCAGTCGAGTTGGTGCTGACAGGGTACTGAGTCAAGCACTGTTGTTGCTCTTTTACACTTCTTTCGTTTCTGTCATACTTCTCTTACGAGTCACTTACAACCCATCCCTCTCTCCCACCCACTCCCCCAGCTTGTGTTAAGTACAAAGAGAAGTCTGGACTGGCTCAAAGTAGAGAAGCAAAGTAGGCCATGAGCCAATGGAGAATGCAGGGAGGGGGCTGATTCAGGTAGGGCTCCCAGGCCTCCCCAGACTGCCCTTTCTGGTTCGCTTCGTATACGTATGTTAACATGATCCAAGCACGTGTACTCTTCTCTCCCTGCATCTCTCTGAGGTTAATCAGGTATAAAACTAAAGAGCCTAAGTTAGACGTCAGACAGTGGGTACTACAGACCAACAGCGTCCACCAACTTAAATGGTTGGCTTGACACTGGCCAAGAGAATCTAGCTAGATCAAAGCACCAACTCAAGTACTGAATAAAATGCTCCTTCCCTAGGCTAGGCCAAAAACGTCTTAGGAGGTTTATCTGTACTTAAGCATCTTGGGAGGTTATATCTGTACTTAAGCATGCGTGTTGTAGGGCCAACCACACTCTAATCTGCTTCTACCAATTACCAGTTCTGCGATCGTTTAAAATCCCAACCAGGGTCTTCATTTTCTTCATGCGTAAATGAGATGTCCAGCTATTTCTTAATTTTAAAATGTCATAATTACTTTGCTAATTTATACATCTAAACCTGTAAATACACTTATTGAAAGGCTACAGTATTATAATTCAAAATATGCATATAATGTATAATGATCACATGAGGATAATGAATGTTTCCTTTCCAGGCATTATTGTTTCTGTGTGTTAGGAACCTATAAACTTCTCCTGCAGTAATTCTGAAGTATATAATGAATTGCTGTATGCTATAATTATGCTAGGATGCTGCAGAACCTTAGTGCTATCTCCTGAAGGTGCTTTGCACCTACTGCCTACCTTCCCTCTCCCTAGCCACCCCTCCCCCGTCATGGGAGCCTATCCTCCCCAGCTGCCAGCTACACTCTTACTCTTTTTCAATAAATAATCATTGAGATAATAATAATAATACCTGCTACCTTGGCTTCTATGAGGACAAAGGAGGTTATTATGTGTGATAGACCTAACAGCCTGGCACCAGGCAAGCATTCCTGAAATGTTGTCTGCAAGTTTAACCCCAATTGCTACTAGGACCACTTTCAAATTCTACAACTAGTGTTAACAATCACAGCCGCTTGTACCTCCTCAGCCAAGGAATTAATGTGTTCATGACCCAACAGGAACGTTACTTCCAGATGACTGAGATTACTGCATCTTGTGTCCATGAAGATACTTATTTACTGAGAAACTGTTTTCTGCTAGTAAAGAATTCAAGCTTGAGGAGTAACTGGGACCAGTGGTACCAGGCACATAGGAACTCCGCCAGCACAGTGGTTCTGGTTCCTTCCGGTTTGTCTGGGCTGGTGTCCTGAGCAGATCTTGGGCACAAGCTCTGCAGCCAGACCCAAAAAACCCAGAGGAAGCTCCACTCTCAGGCACTCTGACACGCCTAGGATGAGAAGTGAGGAGGACCCATGATCTGTCCCAACACCAGGAGTAACTGGGACCAGCAGGACCAGGCACACAGGAACTCTGCCAGCCCAGTGGCTCTGGTTCCTTCCGGTCTGTCTAGGCTAGTGTCCTGAGTAGACCTTGGGCACAGGCTCTGCAGCCAGTCCCACAACACACAGAGGAAGCCCCACTCCCAGGTGCTCTAACAAGCCCAGGATCAGAGGATCCCAGAATCACAGGATCCCAGAAACAGCTTGACTCTGAGGAGTTCTGACACAACCAGGATCACAATAAGGACAGGCTCCAGCCAGGTTTAGCAAGGGCAGGTAGCACTAGAGATAACCAGATGTCGGGGAGGGGGGGGGCAATCGTAAGAAAATAAACAGCACAAACCAAGGTCACTTGGCATCATCAGAACCCAATTCTCCCACCATAGCAAGTCCTGGACACACCATCACACTGGAAAAGCAAGATTCAGATATAAAATCACTTCTCATGGTGATGATACAGGACTTTAAGAAAGACATAAATAGCACCCTCAAAGAAATACAGGAGAACACAGGTAAACAGGTAGAAGCCCTTCAAGAGAAAACACAAAAATTCCTTAAAGAACTACAGGAAAACACAATCAAACAGGTGAAGGAAATGAGCAAAACCATCCAGAATCTAAAAATGGAACTAGAAACAATAAAGAAATCAGAAAGAGAGACAACCTTGGAGATACAAAACCTAGGAAAGAAATCAGGAGTCACAGACTCAAACATTACCAACAGAATGCAAGAGATAGAAGAGAGAATCTCAGGGGCAGAAGATACCATAGAAAACATTGACACAACAGACAAAGAAAATGCAAAAAACAAAGAGCTCCTAACTCAAAACATCCAGGAAATCCAGGACACAATGAGAAGACCAAATCTAAGGATAATAGGTATAGAAGAGAGTGAAGATTCCCAATGTAATGGGCCAGTAAATATTTTCAACAAAATTATAGAAGAAAACTCCCCTAACCTAAAGAAAGAGATGCCCATGAACATTCAAGAAGCCTACAGAACTCCAAATAGACTGGACCAGAAAAGAAATTCCTCCCATCACATAATAATCAAAACACCAAATGCACTAAACAAAGAAAGAATTTTAAAAGCAGTAAGGGAAAAAGATCAAGTAATCTATAAAGGCAGGCCTATCAGAATTACACCAGACTTCTCACCAGAGACTATGAACGCTAGAAGATCCTAGGCAGATGTCATACAGACCCTACAAGAACACAAATGCCAGCCCAGGTTACTATACCCAGCAAAACTCTCAATTACCATAGATGGAGAAAACAAGATATTCCATGACAAAACAAAATTTACACAATATCTTTCCACAAATCGAGCCCTACAAAGGATAATAGATGGAAAATATCAACATAAGGAGCAAAACTACACCCTAGAAGAAGCAAGAAAGTAATCTCTCAACAAATCCACACTAACCTAATTCCACCTCTTACAACAAAAACAACAGGAAATGACAATTACTTTTTCTTAATATATTAATATGAAAATTAATATTACCAACATATCCTAATCGATTGAAATCCAATAATATGAGGAATTAGATATTTGTTGATTGTCATCCAATGGTCTAATTTGGTAATTGGAGAAACAAGTTCAATATTGTACAATCTATATACACTTTCAGCTTGTTTCTTCCTGACAGTGTCTGGCTGTGTACAACATAAGAGTCTTGAAATCTTGCTTCTCCTATCTCAGCCTCTCTATTAGTAGTATTGTTTATTTCATGTTTTTACACTATACTATGGTTTTCAGAACAGCTTATATATTTCAAAAGTATTTATATACCCAAAAGAAACACAGAAGATTAATTAGGGAGGTGGCTTGTAAGAGAACAACAAAGAGTGAGACTGAATGCTTTGCTTGACGTTTGCAACTCTTGTATAAAGTTTGAAGAAGAGGACTTTATAAGTTACTCTTTCTCTGAGATGAATGCTTTTCCAAATTATCACAGCCAATGGAGCAGATTCTTACCCACACCTAATGTCTGTGCCACCGTCCAAGCAGAACCATTATTCATTCAAACAGTTGGTGAATGACTTCATGGATAGACCATCTTAATACACACACCATTTCTTAAATGAATGCAACCTGTTCTCTGTGGGCTGAGAATAAAGTCTCCCTCAAATCAAATAGCTTTGACCATAGCAGGAAGTCTGTATCTAAAAATCATGCCTACAATTCATTTCTTGGTGCAGCAGAACTGTCAACTCTCAGCTTAGCTACGATGGAGGTAAAATCCTTTAGTGATGTGAGGGTCATTGAAGTACAGACTTATTATAATGAAATCCAATGTCTAAAAATTGTTCTTATTTTAGGCTTGTACCACAGTAAGAGCCAAGATTTTAAACTCTACTAAATACAAAGCAAACAAACAAAAAGACTTTATATATTTATGTTCATTTAAGAAAATAGTAGTAGTGATGTATTATTTTGAAATATACATTTAATATGTTTGGAGTTCTTTAAAATTTATATTGAGAAAAATGTATTTTCACTATTGTTGTAGATGAACATCTACATAAGACTGTTAAATTGGTTGCTGTTTTATATCAAACAACTTTTATAATACTTATTTGTATTGTTATAATATTTTATAAATTTTAAGGAATATGAGAAAAAAGATATTGTAGGTATTGAAGGGAAGGTCTCTGGGAGGAGTTGGGGTACAAAAGGGAAACAAGAATGTGATTTAATTCTATTTACTTAAAATATGTTTTTAAATGTTAACAAATTCAGATAAATTGAAATCATGTAACTTTTCTCATCATAATGCAATAAAAGTTAAAAAAAATATGAGCAGCATTTTTTCATTATAAATTTTGTACAAACTCACTTCATACTTATTAGATAGCTTCCCTGGTGAGGCTATCTCCCAGTATAATCTGTCTATGCAGTTTGATATCTTCAACTTTTCTATCCTGAAGGGTATACAAAACTGGAGGGGTAGTGCCATGTTTGAAACTAAGCCCCAGACACTGGACATGGTTTGGTATATGCCCTGTTGTGTTCCTGTCTTGCTTTGGTCCAATATTTTCTCATTATTTCACTATATCCCCTTTCAGAATAGGAATGTATTATCATGCACTATTTTATGTTAGACGTATATATATAATGTTTTTGTTTTTTATTTTACAAGGGGTTACAGTTATGAGAATGCCTTGGGCTTGAGAAGAGAGACTGGACTTCTATGTAGTACTGAGGCTGTTAAAGAATTTGAGAATTGTGAAATCAGACTAGATGCATTTTGCCTTGTGAGATATCCATGAGCCTATGGTAGTCAGATGTGGTGTGAACGAGAAATGTCTCCTCTGGACGTGTATTTGAACACTTGGTCCCCAGGAGATGGTGCTGTTTTGGAAAGTTATGGAATCTTTAGGAGGTACAGCTTTGCTAGAGGAAGTGTGCCACTGGGGCCAGCTTTGAGGTTGCATAGCTCTGCTCCACTTTCCATGTAGCTGAGTTGTGACCTCTCAGCTTCCTCTTCCTCTCTGCCATGATTCCTCTGCCACTATAGAGTCTCCTAGAAACATAAAGCCAAACAAACTCTTGTGTAGGTTGCGTCTCATCATGACGCTTTTATCACAACAATAAAAAGGTAACTGCACTGGTAAAGGCTTTGGATGTGAAGTAGTTAATTTTCTTTCATCCTTTCCTAATGCCAAATTCTAAGGGCTGGAATTTGAATTGATTGTAGCTAGATTCAAGTATCTACTCTGGTCTAATCAGTTGTGTGGCCCAGTGAAAATGTCCATATGGTCTCAACGTGGCAGCTCACTGACTACGCTTGGGGGCTGAAGGTGCCGTGTGAACCTGAGATGGCCCAGGCATTAGAACATATGTGTGAAAGCAGTATTTAGACAGAATCCTTATACTTCCCTGTGTTTGACTATCACTATGAAGTTAGAAAATCAAAGTAGAGGGCTTTCTTGTGGCTTTGGGGAAGTGGCCTATGAGGAGGGTCAAAGCTGGACTGCGCAACAGAGTGAAGTCTGGCCAGCACTGCTTTAAGCTCATCAGGCACCTTGGAACAGGGACTACCAGGTCTTTTTAATTTTATTTAAGGACTCTAATTTTTACCCTTAGATGATGAGACATATATTAAACACAATATTATAAATGTACAGATTTAAATTAGTATAGTTAGAATGGCGAAATCACTTTTCTCTTCCCTCAGAGAAATCAGGAGTCACAGAGCATCTGCAAGCCTGTGAGTCCCACCACACTCCTTTCATTCCCCCTTTCCCTACCTCTCATGCACCTGCAGGTTCCTCTGACATACCTGTTCAATCAGAACTCTCTACTTCAGTAGCAAGAGTACACCTTAATTTAGATCCTATTTCCTTATTTCTAAATGTTCAGTAGTCTTAGGTTTCTACTGACGAGACAGTAACCATGACTAAAGTAACCTGGAGAGGAAAGGGCTTATTTCACCTCACAGCTTATGCTCCATTGTGGTGGCCTGAATGAAAATGGCCCCCACAGGCTCACAGGGGGTGGCACTGTTAAAAAGTATGTTCCTGTTGGAATAGATGTGGCCTTGCTGTAGGAAGCGTGTCACTGGGGATGGGCTTTGGGTTTCAGAAACCCAAGCCAGGACCAGTGCACGAGCCTCTGTCTGTCTGTCTCTGTCTCTCTCTCTCTCCCTGTCTCGGGCTGATCTTGATGTAGGACTCTCAGCGACCCCTCCACAGCATGTCTGCCTGTGTGCTGCCATGCTTCCTGCCATGACGACAGTGACAACCTCTGAACTGTAAGGTAGGCCGTAATGTTTTCCTTTATAGGCATTGCCATGGCCGTGGTGTCTCTTCAGGACAATAGAAACCCCGGTTAAGACACCATCACGTAGAGAAGGCAGGGCAATGGAGACAGGAACTGACGCAGAGGCCATGGGGAATGGCTACTTACTGGCTTGCTTCTCATGGCTGGCTCAGCCTGCCTCCCTTACACAGTCCAGGACACCTGCCTAGGGGTGACACTGCCCAGTAGGACGAGGCCTTCTAAATCAAGCTTTAATCATGAAAATGCTCCTGCAGACTTGCTGACAGAACAAGTATACAAACTAACCATCACATCCCTTAATTGATCTCTTTGCCTCCAAACCTGAAATCTATTTTGTATAAGCTTCTATGACTATAATGATAATTTCTATTTTATAACCAAATTCTGTCTGCTTGTAGGCCTCTATTAGTTCCTCGTGACTTAAAGCACAGCTCTCAAAGATGCCTGTACATGACTTTAGAGTTTAGGACATGATCTTTTAACAAGCTCCACCCTTGATTCTGAGGCAATCATCTCAATATTTATCTTTTGCTCTTGCTGTGGAACCTGTGCTCTATGATATAAAATCTAGGACCTGGGGAGATCAGTGGTTAAAGTACTTAGTACAAGCACGAGGACCTACTTTGGATCTCTTGCCCCCTTCTAAAACTCTGAGTATAGCAGCATGAGCCTACAGCCCCGGCACTAGGAGAGGAGAGAGGCAGGAAGGGCCCAGAGGATTTCTGCTCAGCTGGTATAGCTCTATGGTTAGCTAGTGATTAGATCTCAAAATAGTAGTACTAATAATAACAATATAATAATAATAATGATAATGATAAGACAAGGTGGAAAGCAATACAGGGAATCTGACATCTATCTCTAGCCTGCACAGGTGCATGCACATACACATACTCTCATTCTCTCTCTCCCTCCCTCTGTGTGTGTGTGTGTGTGTGTGTGTGTAAGTAAAATAATCTAGGAAGAGAACAACATAATGTTCATTACTGATAATGCCACAATTTTATCCCAAGATAAGTTTCAGATATCCTGCCGGTTTTTAAAATAACTTTAAACCCTAGAAAAACATTTAATGAATTCTGTCTTTTTTTAAAACTCAAGTAAAGTTTGTCATCTGAAATGACAAATACAAAATAAGGAAAAGTTTGATGATCTTTACCGAAAGGAAAACAGGCAAGGCAAGAAGAGACGAGGAGGGCAGGGCTGGGAGGAAGTGCAGCTAGCAGAGGACTTGTACAGATCTACTGGTTCCATACCCAGCACCACACAAACCAGGTATGGACATCCATGCCTGTAGTCCAGCACTTGAGAACTGGAGCAAGGAGGATGAGAAGGCCAGGCTGCATGGCGGCTCACTAAAGGCCCTTGCTACCTACCAACCCTGATGACCTGAGTCACTCCAGCATGTTGGCAGAAGAGAGATCCTATGCCATTCTTTACAAGAACAACCTCTGTCCCAGCCAGTTCAGCAATACTATGTTCATTATATACTACCACGAGGAGTACATGGCTCATTGTAAAAGCTGTCTTGCCTCTACATCATCAGATTCTAGATCAAAGATTTTAACACAGGATACAGATGCTTGAAAGCACTATACTGTACGTATGTCTGTACATACACATTTAAATTCTCCTAGACAGTATGCTCTCGTTATATTCTCAAGGACCCAGAAAGTAAAAGCAACTACTGCTGAGGAGGAAGATGGCCGCTAAACAACTCAGCAGGCGCTGAGCATATACCTACGTGGCATTTCTCTGCAATATAAAATAAACTGAATATAGCTGACAAGTTTTGCTTTGCTCATCTAAACTCTGGTCTCAAATGTTTTGAGTATGAACAATCTAGTGAGTCTGTTTGACAAAAACTCCTTCTAAAATTTTTGTTTATAGAACTTGGGCTCCAGTGACTCCTGCAATACAATCTCTGTGCATAACTGAACCACAGAAAAATAACTCCTTAATTTGTGGTTAGAATAACCACTGCTGAACAACCTACAGTGGGTGGCATGAAGCTACCACAATTATAAAGTAACCAAGCAAATAATATATTATGTCTCTAAGAGATAAAATGTCATAAATCCAAAACACACATTGCTATAAATACAGCCTGTGGTTATTTGCTGAGATGCTCTGACTAAAGTGATAAAGGGGACTCTTGGCATGCTGTATAAAGGAATAACTGAGGCCATTTGACAGTAGACTCAGCGGCACCACATGCATTGTTTGGGCTAAGAAATGAGGTAAAATGGACTGCAGACAGTTACTCTGGGAAAATGCAGACTTTACTAAAAACAAGCAATGGACTTTCCTTTAGAAACCACGGTAAGGGAGCAGAGGGCAGCAGGACCACTCCCTAACGAGCTCACATGCGATCTGGGGACCCACTGGAACCATGGTTAGCTACTGATGGCTATAATCAGAGCGCATCCCTCAGAACTAAAATCTACACTCTACAGTTGGGAAGCTGTATGCAGCCGGTAGAGACTGAGCAGCATAGGCAATGTGTGAGTTGAACAAGTTCAGGATGTGTTAATGAACTGAGTCTGGTCTCCCTGATCGCACTATTCTTTTGTGATCACTGCCGCCCCTACAGGCATTCTTCACCCCATTCCCTCCTGTTCCTCTCCCCTAAGTCCCAAATGTTTGACTTTTCACTAAAGCTTCTTTAACTGAAATACAATTCACAAGCCAAAAAATTCCCCAGCTTGGATGGCTTTCCTCATATTCACTGAAAACAGTTGTGCCTCAGTCAATTTTCAGAATTCACAATACTATCCCAAAGGCACTTGGCGTCTTGAGCATCTATCTCTCTGCTATCTTCTCATCATGCCTACTGTCTGCCTACTCTACACACATAGACAATAGTTAGTCCCATGTGACTAGCTTCTTTAGTCTAACAATAAGGTTTTCAAGAGTGAGCCAGGCTACACCATGACTGAGGAACTTCACTGACTGTCCCCGAAGATTCCCTTGGATGAATGAACAAACCCGACTTTCTTTATCCGTTCATTCATAAACGTTTAGATTGTTTCTACCTCTGTCTATCCTGAATGTCTAGGCACAACTGTGTGAGGGCTCTGCGGTAGACACAGAGCATTCTCATCCTTCAGTCTGTCTACCCTGAATGTCTAGGAACAACTGTGTGAGGGTTCTGGGGTAGACACAGAGCATTCTCATCCTTCAGTCTGTCTATCCTGAATGTCTAGGAACAACTGTGTGAGGGTTCTGGGGTAGATACAGAGCATTCTCATCCTTCAGTCTGTCTATCCTGAATGTCTAGGAACAACTGTGTGAGGGTTCTGAGGTAGACACAGAGCATTCTCATCCTTCAGTCTGTATATACATATACACTCCTAGAAGTAGACTCTCTGAGCCACTGATAACTAACCACTCATGGAACAGCTCTGAACTGCCTGTAACATTCTACATGCTGACCTATCTGAAGTTCTCACTTTTATAAGTCAAAGCAATTAAACACTATCATAGACAGAGATTAATTTCTGCTTACCATTAACCGAAGAAAAAATCCAAGTGTTGATAAATTGCTCTACACACACACACATACATACACACAAACACACAAGCGCACGTACATGTGCACACCCTGGTACATGAAAGTCAGATTCAGAATGACTCTGAATTGCTGCTTGTACGCTGGACAGACACAGCTCTCACCGTGTAGTTGTGTCTGGCTTGGAATTCACTATGAAGACCAGGCTGGCCTTGTCCCGCCTGCCTCTGCTTCTGGCTTTCAGGTGCTGGAATTAAAGGTACACACCACCACACCTGCCCTAAATTACTATTTTTAAAGGGTTACTAAGACCCAGTGACATGGTTCAGAGGATAAGCACACCTACCAGTCTGATGCCCTCGGCCCAGATGGTGGAAGGGAAGAATGGACTCCCGAAATCTGTACTCTGACCTCTGTCCACATTGTACACTCGCAATAAGTAAATGTAAAAAATTAAAAGGTACAATATAATATTTACTTCATTATTTAAATCATATCAAAATATTATAAATAGATCACGGATAAATGCCAAATTGTAGCCATAAAGTCACATTTTTAATCTAAGATTGTATATAATACATGAATATGTATGTATGTATATTTGTGTAGTTTAAATGAAGTTACGCCACTTGGGCTGACAATACTCCACCCAAGAGCCATAGGTTAACAAAAACCTCAGTATCCCACAAGAAACTACTTTTTGAGTTGTTGGACAGGGAAGTCCAAAAGACTCCTAAAACAACAGGGATTATTGCTGTTGCTCTTAGTTACTGCACAGAGGTTGAAGGTAAAGTCCTTACTGCTGGAGACATGATGCATCTTATAGGATCTTACAGGAAATCCTCCTCCCTGAGGACTAGCTTTCATAGTACCAGAGGGTGCTGTGCAGACTTCCAAGGGAGGGAGGCAACCAGCAGTCCTACCCAGCAGTGACTCCTGGGAACCCCAAGAGCAGCACAGCAAGATGTCCCTAAGGGTGCGATAGTGGCCCTCACCTTGTCCATAACCGAGAGCTGTCTATTAGACTCAACTCCTGCTCAACACGGAAATCATCCCAGTTACTAGAAAACTACCCAGGCTACTGATACCATGGAGCTCAGAGGAGAGATCACTGTCTCCTTACTAAACCACCGGAGTTCCTAACTGTATTCTAAATACTTAGCCTTATAGCCAGATAAGTGTAGCTCTCACCTTGCATTAAAGAAACCTCTTTGCAACTAATGGAGACCGTTACAGAAAAGCATTGTGTCTAAATGCAGAGAACAAGTTACCATGTGTTGCTCAGCACTAATATATCTAAAACACAACTCTACACTCCAGTTCAGGGCACATAATGGAAGAGGAAGAAGAAAGACTTTAAGAGCCAGAGGACCAGGAAATCTGCTGTGATATTGTATCTCCTCTAAATGATGGAGAAACATCACTATGATACCTCATCATTATGGATGCCTAAATAAGACCCAAAAGAGGACCCCACTAATCAATAAGGTGATAAAGGAGGGAGACACTAAGCATAGGCCCACCCCTACACAAAGAAGGCAACTAAGAAATGCTGAGAGCTGAGGAACTTGTCTTCCCAAGGATGAGCCTCCTAATTGGTTATCTAATACCAAATCGAATGGTCAGTCTTGACATTATATACATGCAAGTAAAACGAAATGGACTGAATACGTTGTACTCTAGATTCAAGCACTGATACATGTTTGTAACAATAACAACAAGGAGAAAAAGGATGGATTAGAGAAGAGATAGGTAGGGACAGGGAAGAGTTGAGAGGAGGAAAGGGAAGGACAAATGAATAGAAATATTTTAAATTTTTAAAAATAAATATATTAAGTAATATAAAAATAAGAAAAGGCAAAGTTTTCTTATTTTACTTTCTTAGAACCTATCATCAAATGATATTATATACTTTCAGCCATTATGATGGGAAGAATTTTTTGTTAGAATATAAAACTAATAGATATTCTACAGAGCAAAGTAAACATAAAATATACATATAGGATCGAAAAACATCTACAACCCTTTAGTAATAATAAATGTGCTATTGTCCATGTAAGTTCTTGACAAGCAATTTTTTTGACTTGATATAGCACAGTTTATTATTGTGGCAATTTACTTGGGTCATATGAGACTGTACATGGGTTACTTTTGTGGTATAGTGGCTAATGACAAGGTGTTCATTCAGTCTGTGTTATCACTGTACACTTTAGATTCTTTTCTAGGTTCACAGGTTATTAGCAGGACTCTATTTCTTGTAATTATAGGTAGGCCAGTCTCCTGACCCCTCTCCCCACACCTTAGACTAGGGTCCAGTCTCAGAAGCTAGAGGTGGCTTGTGATTACAGACTTTTTTTTCAGGTTTTTTTGAATACATAGTTTTTTCCTCTGAAAACAGGGCAGACTGAATATTCTTTCTAGTTCTCCCATTCCAAAGGCTTTATTCCAGATATATAATAAGATCAAGATGGCAACTGTCAATTGTGTTATTTTTAAAGACAATGAAAATTGAAAACAATATCAAAATATATTAATTAGTTAAATTATAATAATGAAAGGCCTTATGACATAGGAACATGGCCGCAATGACAAACCTGGGTATAAAATAGAAAAATATGATATTGGGCGGGGGAAAAAACCATTGTATACATATTTTCATTAGATGATCTTTGATTTTGTTTAAGAAGATGTACATTTAGGATGGTGTTGTACATAAACTGATTCAGTATTATGTTTGGGTTACTTTTGTTTTTAAAAAAAACTCTGTCCTAAAAGAAGAGGATGAACAAGTTTACGATCTCCAGATCTCATATACAAAGAACAGGACACTACATCACAGGACATATATAAGCTGTAAGCCAAATACATTATTTTTAAAGGCCAGTATTACTAACGAGTACATGAACCGTTCAAGCCGTTTCCATAAGGCAGAAGAAAGTATCAGTAACCCTGAGCCTTATTTCACTTAGACTCCAGGAAAAAGGCTGGCAAATCTTATCCTCAAAGACCTTCATGTCTGTCATTTTCAACAGCGAAAAGGCAGAGATCTGCTGTCTAATAAACAAAAGTCCTGAAGAAGTCGCTCTATCTAGTGGGTGATGCTACACTATAAGAGGAAGTGAGAAACTCAAGTGTTAGAATTACAAGGAGTGCAATGAAACCACAAACAAAAGCAATACCTATGTTGAGCTAGACGCTCTGGAAGGAGATAAACTAAAACAACCTGCAGAGTTCTGGAGATCAACATTCCCATGGCTGCTTTATCAGCATGTATTATTTTTATAAGTTGAAAGAAAAATGAAAGATTGATAACTAAAATACTTGAATAAACACAATTTTATTAATTTGGCATGATCATTGAGGAATGTTAGCTTTGACATTATAATGATCAATATACAGAAAACTAAACGAAGTTCTAATCTAACATAAAGATTACACGGTGTCACGTGGAAGGCTGAGGAAGACAGATCCAAATGCAAGGCAGTTTAAGACCTTGCCTCAATCAAAAACAACCGACAACAGCGAAATGAAGAAGCTGGAGATTGGTGCTAAGGCTTTGATTTAACTGAGAATCCGCATGTCCAAACACTAAAGGTTCTTGTCTCTGATTGGTTTTTGATCAATCAATAAAGATGCCAGTGGCCAATGGCTGGGCAAAGGGAGACTGCGCCAGACTCTTACAGTTGGCTCACTGGCCACTTGCCGACAGGGCCTGGGGTAGCAGGGGAAGGTTTAGGAGTGCCCAGCCTTTGAGGAAGCCAATGCATTTTTTAAAAAAAGCTAATATGTGTGTGTGTGTGTGTGTGTGTGTGTGTGTGTGTGTGTCTTTCATTCACAAATCCAAAGAAAGCATGGGCAGGTGCATACATGAGATCTGCAGGGAGCCAAAGCACTGTAGCCAAAACTCATCACTACATGAAGAACCAATAGATTTACTTAAACTCTGTCAATAAAATGGTTTTATAACTACTAGGAGTATATAAGAAAAATATTTTATAAGATAAAATTTATTCATTTTCAATAAAGTATAAAATTTTACTTAAAGAACATGTAACTTTTATATTTACAATTGATATGTATTTATAAATATTTCTTAATTTCATTTTCCTAGTAAAAAATCCAAGCACACATATTTTGCTTAGTTACTTATCCAACAGAAACAATGAACCTGCAAATACAGCTATGTACACAGGAAGGCAAACAGGTCCCACTGCAATGCGACTAGTTAAAGAGAACCTCAATACTTGTTAAAGATGAATCTGCCCAAAAGGCGTTAGATTCTTTTAAAAAGCGATACTTTGAGGTATGTTTGTTTATATCAACAAGTAGTTTAAATGTTTTAAAGAAATAGAAAGACAGGTTCCTGCTACCTAAACAGACAGCTCAAGGTATGTGTCAATATAAGCTCCAATATAAGTTTCAGTATAAGTTCCACAAAAAAAAAAAAAAATCAGATTGACAGAATCTGAATACTTTCTCAATTTCTTAATATCCTAACCCCAGAAATATTCATAATGTTACCTCACTTAGAAAATTACTGCATTTATCTTTTTCTTCTATAAAATCCAATATAATTTACTTTAAACATATAAAAAGAAGAGGAAACTATGATTACATATTTGAAAGCTAAAGAATTTGGATCATGGTCTAAATTTTACTCATTCTCCCTTCACTCTAATCTCTCTCTGTAACAAAAGAAAACATAATTAAATAAATAAATGCTACTTCTAAGAATTGTGACAATTTAATTTTTCCAGATAATGAAATTAATAGATAATTACTCCTTAGGAAATAAACTTAGAACAAATTAACTGAACATAATTTTTAAAAAGTGCAAAGAGAGCCCAAATTGGAGGTCTCCATCAGATCCTTCCCCTGGAGCTCAAGTAACCTGGGAGGAGGTGGAGGAAGGACCATAGGAGGGTCCAGACAGGTGGAGGACACCAGGAGAACACAGCCCACAGAATCAACTAAGCAGGTTCACAGGGTTTACAGAGACTGAAGCTGTAAGCACTGGGCCGGCATGAGTCTGTGCTAGGTCTTCAGAATATTCCTTATGGTTGTGTAGCTTGGTGTTCTTGAGGGATTCCTAACAGTGGGAGTGGGGGGTCTCTGACTCTTCTGCCTGCTTTGGGGACCTCTTTCCTCCTACTGGGTTGCCTTGCCCAGACTTGATACGAGGGTTTGTGCCTAGTCTTATTGAAACTTCCTGTGCTATGTTCAGCTGATATCAAGGGAGGCCTGTTCTTTTCTGAAGGGAAATGGAGCCATCTCACCAGCCCAGTCAGGATGTATTAAAAACAAAATTTAAATAAAACATATAAGAAGCAAAAGAAAAAAGAATCAAAAACTCAGTATTTTAAACAAATGATTTTCTTACTATACAAATTTTTAGAATGTTATAAGAAATTTCTGTGTATCTTGCTCAGTGGCAGAGAGCTTGCCCAGTATAAATAAGGTCCTGGGCTCAATTTCCAGAAAGGTAAAAATAAAAAGAATAATGTAAAAAGAGAAAGAAAGGGGACTGGCGAGATGGTTCAGCAGTTAAGAGCACTAACTACTACTCTTCCAGAGGTCCTGAGTTTAATTCCCAGGAACCACATGGTGGTTCACAACCATCGTAATGGGATCTGATGCCCTCTTCTGGTGTATCTGAAGACAGCTATAATGTACTCATATACATAAAATAAATAAATAAATCTTTGAGAAGAGAGAGAGAGAGAGAGAGAGAGATTAAGAGAGAGATCAACCCTGAAGCCATTATAAAAAGTCAAAAATAATCAATAAATTTTGAGTTTGTCTTATATTTTAACTTGGAGACAAAGAGGAACATCATCTATATCTTCAAAACTCAGTCATTCTACAAAGTAAATAATTTTTACTATATAAAACAAAATTTCAAGAAGAAAAACTGGACCTTTGTAAATGCTGGATAACATTCATTACCCATGTTTCTGACATTAGCATGTTTACTCTTGGAGAGGCAGGACTGGAGGAGTGACCTTTATATTAGGCTGCACAATCTCAACTTGACCACTTAAGTTGTAGGGGACCTGACAAACTTGCAGAGCCACTGATCAGACAATATAGAATTATCCAATTTCTCTTTCTCTTTAGAATAGTATACAATGAATAAAAAAAGAATATTAAAAACACATTTTTAACTAAAAAGAATAAGCTGAGGATGCTGGAGAAAGACAGTCTAGTAGTTAAGAGTGCTTAACGCTTTTAAGAGGACCTTGGTTTGATCCATTACACAGTTACAGGAAAGCTGACACCCTCTGTCCTTCAGGGGAACCGACATGCAGGTGTACACACACACACACACACACACACATACACACACATACAAATAAATAAAATATAAGTCTCTAAAATTGTTATTAGTCTGTTTTATGTGCATGGGTGCTTTGCCTGCATGCATGCACATGTATGCCTAGGGCCCACAAAGGCCAGAAGAGGGAGTGGAGATTCCCTGGGGGCCTCCCATCATTTCATTCATTCTAAAGACGAGACAAGCTGCAATAAGCTATGTTGTTTCTCACAAACACACAGCTGAATTAATAAGGAGAGCTGGGAAGCAGAATGTTCATTCACAGTATGGGGTCAATGAGGCACACTCTGATGCACAGAAAAGTGACTACCTCGATGAGTGGGCACTCAATGCTGCTGCTAAAATGTACACAGTCATGGAGATGAGAACTGCTGGGAAATTTCCCAGTGCCCAATTCTAGATAATTCTCATTTCATTTTGTATTATTTTCCTTCCTAAGATTTAGGAGGGTTCTCATGACACTGCTGAACCCACATACTCAAAGCTCTTTATCAAATGTAACTCTGTCCATTTATAGCATCAAAGGAAAAGTAAGACCAATATATTTCATCAATGGTTGAAATACTGCAGTTAGCTAAATGATTCTGGAAACCCACCTATCAAAATAGTAGGAATTGTGACGAAAGATACAGTTCACCAACAGAGTATACATTTAGCATGAGAGGGCCTGGGCTGAGTCCCCAATACCCCAGTCCCCTAAAATGAGTAACGAATGTTCATGTTGAATTTATACTCCATAAGACATCATGTAAGACATTAACATTTTTTGTAAGATATACATATATTTATTTCTTTAACAGAAGTCAGGAAGCAGCTGTTGTTATCAGTTATCAAGACTATCATTACTACCACCATGACCACTATCATCAGTGGCATACAAAGCTCCTGTCACACAGACAGTAAAGAAGTAAAGAGCTTTACTTAAAGCATGTCTTCTCTTCAAACTTCAGGGTGAAGCTTTGCTGAAATAAACAAGACAAAGAAAAACTCGTGCTCATCTCCCCAATTATCTTCCCCACCCTCCACCAGCCAGTCTTCCCTCTCCTCTCCTCCAAGTACTAGCAAAACAAGCTAAGTCCAGAATTATAGTGCCTAAAGAAGTTACAGTCAGGACAACAGGCAGACTAAAACATTTGCAATTATCATTAGGAAAAGATTTCATCTCTGAAAAAGATTTCCTTTGAGATGACAAGGGCTTAAATTTTGCTAATAGTTTTCAAAATAATTGACATACTATCTCTCTAGTTAAAAAACAGTTATATAACAGCCAAAGGAGAGTACACATGTTGAAAAGGCAGAGACCTGCCTGCCTCTGTCTGCCAACCACTAGGGTTAAAGATGTGAGGCACCAATGCCCAATAAGAAGTACCTTAATGTAGGCTTGATTTCCATTTGCCTGATAGCTTAGAATACTGAACATTTTTTCAGATATTGATTGGACATTTGTACTTTTTCTTTTGAGAACTGTTGGTTTAATTAATTTAGCCATTTCTCAGTGGCAATATTTGATTGTGTACACATGCATGTATGTGTGTGCGTATGTGTGTTGCATTTCTGAGTTCTTTGTGTTTGGATATTCTTTCCTTGTCAGGTGCACAGCTAATAAACAAGTCCCCACCTTGTAGGCTGTGTCCTGCTCTGATGTTCCTGTGAGGTACAGAAGCTCTTCTCCTGCACACAGTCTGGTGTCAGCCCCTGCTGTTACTTCCTAGACTATGGTGGTCCTAGGAAGAAGTCCTTATTACACCTGGGTTATCAACTGTTTTCCTCCACCAGTCTCATGCTTACGTTAAGGTCTTTGAATCACATAATAGAAATTTTGAGGCCAAGCCAACACAAGTAAAAATACTGAGTTCCAACACACACACACACACACACACACACACACACACATATATATTAGAAACCAGTTCACCTTAAATCATATATTGCATATTGAAAAAAATGCATAGTTTCTCCGTTTTCTATCATAATAATTAATACCATCATTTTCATAAGAGCACACACTAAAATAAAACTACTTTCAAGCAAAGTATCTTAAGAAAAAATTTATTTGCTTAATAAATTCAAAATAACTGAAACAATATCATAAAATCCACATGAACACTATAATATACTCAATCAGTACAAATTAAGGATCTAATTATACATGTTTAATACTCAATTTGCATTTTAAAAGAGAATACAAAGTATTCTATTTTAGGTCTAAAAATAAACTTCTGAATTAAAACTTTAAAAGAAAATTAACTATAGTATGCATTCCCTTCCCCACCTCTACAAATTAGACCATGCTAAGAACAAAGCCTATTTTCAAGTTCTGGGCTACACTGAACCTGAATGATTCATCTCACCAAGATAAAAGAAAAAGGTGTGAGGAAACAGAGCTACATAATTTTAAGTGTCGCTATCGAATGTTTCCTAGTTACTAAAATGCAATGTTTTGTAAAGGAACAACTCTTTATTGCTGTTGCTGGGTTTCGGGTTCTGTTAGGCAGCATTTCCACGGACTCACCCCTGACTTGCACACTCATCCTGTTTTGGAAGACGGCATATGCAAGAGAGATGAGAAAGGAAAATATCAAGAAGAGCATACCCTGCAATCCAAACTGCCCTGTTCATCTCCCTTGCATATGCTTAACCCTACCTGTTAGTACACTTTCCATCATGGTCACAAATGCCCAAGATAAAACTTGAAAAGAAAACACTTAGATGGCTCATAGTTTCACAGTGGCTTCGCTCATTGCCTCTGAGTCATAAAGAAAGGCACGGAGACAAAAACCAGGAAACAAAAGGAGAAAGAGAGCAGCCCCCATGCACCTTCTCAAGGCCAGGCCTCCAATACCTTAGTTCCTATCACTAGCCCTCACTGCCTCCTAAAAGTCTGACCAGCTCCCAAGAACTACCCACTCTTTAACTCCTGGACCTTTGTGAGAAATAAAGGCCTACAGCTTAAGACTCCTGTATCTCCTCCATACATACACTTTTATACAGCCCTTCCTAGAGAGATTAATCAGGATGAAAAGGCAACAGCATCTCGGGACTTGGCTGTGCCACATCCTATGAGAAAGAGGAACTACCCTGAAGAAGTCCTGCCACATTCAGGACTTCAGGTTCAGGCATCTCACTCACACAGAGCAACTGCATTGCTGAGTTTAAAAACCACAGCTAGAGCTGTCATGGAAGAGGGCGGGGGTGCCGGCTGTACTTACTACAGATGTTTCCTTCCCGGCTTCATCTAGAGCTCTTCCAGCTCTTTCCCCTTATGCTGGTGCAGTGGGTCTGTGGGTAGATATTGTCCCCAGAACTCACAGTATAAGAAGGCTACCTCCTGAAAGTTGTCCCCTGGTCTCAATATGGATAGCAGCATACACACACGCACACACACGCACACACACATACACACACACACACACACACACGCATGCACGCACACACGCACGCACGCACAGAATAAAGTAATTTAAATTTTTCTCCATCCATTTCTAGTATTCTTTACCATTTTCACTGTTAAGAAATTTTATGCCGGGCAGTGGTGGCGCATGCCTTTAATCCCAGCACTTGGGAGGCAGAGGCAGGGGGATTTCTGAGTTCGAGGCCAGCCTAGTCTACAGAGTGAGTCCAGGTCAACCAGGGCTATACAGAGAAACCCTGTCTCGAAAAAAAACAAAAACAAAAACAAGAAATTTTATTCGTTTTCTACTACTTTAGCAGATAACCATATCTCCTTCCTTGACACCAAATTCTTGTATTATATGAAGCATTACTGTTTTACAACAAAAATAATCAAGTATCTGGTGTCTCATATGATTCTAGCAGAACTCTATGGACTCCCTATCTACTCCTTAAATCTCTCCATTGTCTTTTCTTGATACAATGCTTCCCATCCCATTTATTTCCCCCTCTAAACTATTTTTCTGTTCTTTCCTGTCTTCAAAACTGCCTGTTCTCTAACTTTCTGTTCATTCCCCAGCAAGGTTTTGCCCTCACCGTATGTCATAAACCCATTAGCAGTGCTCTCTGGTCATCTGCCCAGCAGTGGCCGTGGAGACAGAGGAGGGAGAAAATGTAAGCAATAACTAAGAGGAGGGTGGGGGAGGGAACTCCGTGGCAAACACTGTCGGCTGCCATATGCAAGCCCTGAGTCTGATACTCACTACATCCAAGAAGAAAGAAGAAAGGGAAGGCTGGTGAGAAACAAGAGAAAAAAGAAATGGCAACAAGGCTGAAAGAAATTTGTAGACATTGGATTGAAGAGTTTAGGGAAGGGTTGCGGTGAGGAAAGTGACTCTGAGCTTTTAGGCTCTATCACCGGAGGCAGAAACTATAGCTTGACAATTCCTGTGAAATTGGCCAGGGCCTTCTGTATACGAAGAGACAAATATTTAGAGAACTAAGTGCCAGCAGCCTAAAAAAAAGGTTCTGCCATTATGGGAGGGGGCAAAGGGAAGAAGAGCTCACACAGAGAGAAAGAGACAGAAAAACCTGAGCTGCTGCCACAGGGCCTGATACAGCCTGTGGATACTTTCCAAACTATCACCACATGACATCAGTACTCAGTGTATGTAAGGGGACAAAGAGCTGTAGGCCTAGAATCATACCACTAGAAAAAATTATAGATATTTTGTAAATATATTAGTAATCCAGGGTCAAAGAGTGACTAATAGTAATCCTATTAATATTACTTCAACATTGAAAATATGGCAAAGGATGCTGGGCAAATGGTGAGCGCATGCCTTTAATTCTATCTCTTGGAACACAGAGGCAGGCAGATCTCTAAGTTTGAGGCCAGCCTGGTCTACAAGGTGAGTACCAGGACAGCCACAAAGGGAAACCTTGTCTTGAAATAAAGGGGGATAAAAAAGATAGAAAGTGTTTTCATTTTCTTAAATCCTTTCCTACTACATATTTCACTGGTTTTATAAAGACTTATAACAGCGATGTGAAGAGATCGCTCACAAATTGAGTACCTGAACTTTGGATTCCCAGAGCCCACCTGAAAAACACAGGCATGGCACCTTGCACTGATAACTTTAGCTTAGCACCTGAGGGAGGGAAGGGTGCAGACAAGCCCACTGGCCACAAAAAAAAAAAAAAAAAAAAAAAAAAAACAAAACGTGGTCAGCGATGAGGGGAAGACACCAGTGTCTGGGATCTACACTGTATGCACACACATGTACATTCACCCATATGCACATGTGTACATACCTACACTAACAAATTATAGACCACACAAAAAATCTTTATAAGTTTTTTAATTGGTTATTTTATTTATTTACATTTCAAATGTTACCCCCTTCCCAGTTTCCCCTCCGCAAACCCCCTACCCCATTCCCCCTCCCCCTGCTTCTATGAGGGTGCTTCCACTCCAGCCTCACAGCCCCTCACACTGGGGCATCCAGCCTCCCCAGGACCAAGGGCTTCCCCTCCCATTGATGCCAGACAATGCCATGCTCTGCTATATGTGCAACTGGAGCCACGTGTACTCCTTGGTTGGTGGTTTAGTCCCTGGGAGCTCTGGGGTGGGTCTGGTTGGTTGATATTGTTGTTCTTCCTATAGGGTTGCAAACTCCTTCATAAAAGCAGTTATATTTTTGGAATAAAAGTTGAGCTTTGTTCATAAACCTTGTACACTTCCATATAGGAGGCAGGCCAGTCCACAGTCCCATAGCCCATGCAGCAGGTCTAGTAACTCACTCTTACAGAGTAGGTGTAAGGGAAAATATATGCCATACACCTTTACCATGACTTTCTTCTATCATTCATGAAGATACCCATTCAGTCTAGATGCAGAGGTCCATGTGGAAGGAAATGAGACCTCCTGCCAACAAGCAGCATGTTAATGCTATGGTCTGGATCTGGAATGTTCTCCAAAGATTCGGTGTTAATCATTTGGTCACCAGTCCATGCACAACTGGCAGTCTCTACTCCCAGCCAAGCCTTAAGATGACCCCTGCCCTGGCAAACACCTCAAATGAACTTCCTAAGAGACCAGAGTCATAAGCTAGGCAACTCATTGATTTCTGGACCAAACCAATACATGAGATTTATAAATCCCAAGTGCTGGGATAACTTTCTACACACAAATACATACCAATCATCATACTATGTGCAATCTCAAATCTCGGCCATACTTCACACCATGTCCCCAGAAGTGTCCTTTCATTACTGAGTTCCTCATCACCACTTAGGATATACTTTCCTTTCTGCTTATAAAACTGTCTTAACTCTTTTTCTAAACACTCATTCACTTGAGCATTTGCTTATGCATTTCTCTGCATTTTTGTTATGTTTTATAGATCTTTCTTCCTAAGATATACATACAGCTTTAAAATTGTACTTAGCATACTGTAGTGAAGGTATGCAAGAAGTTTGCTGAAGAGAAATCAAAACACACACACACACACACACACACACACACACACACAGGCACGCACGCACGCACGTACGCACGCACGCACGCACGTACGCACGCACGCACACACGTACGCACGCACGCACACACATACTGGAGGTGAGTCTAAACAGTATGAAGTAGCACATACACACACGCACACACACACGCTCACGCTCACACATGCACACACACACATGCTCACGCTCACACATGCACACACACACGCATGTGCACACACACGTACTAGAGGTGAGTATAAACAGTATGAAGTAGCACATACACACATGTGCACACACACACATATGTACTAGAGGAGAGTATAAACAGTATGAAGTAGCACACACACACATGTGCACACACACACACATATGAACTAGAGGTGAGTCTAAACAGTATGAAGTAGCACACACACACATGTGCACACACACACATGCACACACGTACTAGAAGTGAGTCTAAACAGTATGAAGTAGCACACACACATGTGCACACACACACACACGCACACACATACTAGAAGTGAGTCTAAACAGTATGAAGTAGTACACGCAGATGTGGAGGAGCTATGTGACCTCAGGAATGCTTACTTGCTAACTGCCAAAGCCTTGCAGTAAGCTACTTCAAACAGGCCAGCCTTAGCTTCTTCAGTGCTTTTTAACAAGGTTCCTAATAGTATTGTTCTTAGAGTAATAAAAATGTTTAAGAAAATAATGCACTCAATTTTTTTCATAAAGTGTTTTATATAGAGGGAATGTTCAACAAATGTGAAATATTGTTTATGTTATAAGGATCACAAATTTTTCAATATGTGCTGAAATATTAGTCTTCATGTCTCAACAAGGTACCAAGTAGCAATAAATTAATGTAAATTATTCAGGCTAAACTAGAACCCAGATCTTATTTGGAAATCCTACTCTTGAACCAAGTGCAGGAGGGAAGCCTAGGCTTGCTCCTCTGTCCCAGGGAGGTTTCAATGCAGAAGCTTTTCTGGAACACTGCGTTCCTTGAAGGCAGCCACACCAAGCCATGGGCAGAAGCACTTTTGATCTTTGCAGTTCTGAGATGGCATAAAAAACCCACTCTACACTCTCTGCCCTGATAGAGCTGTACGCAGACAATGACTACAAAGCAACCAGAAACCAGAATCTGTAACACCCAAGGCAAGGGAGCCAAGTCCAAAAGCAGTTCCTATATACGACATGCTTCCCAATTCGGAAAACCTGACCCTCCTAATACTGTGCACAGTCTAAACCATGTATTTCCACACCTCAGACAAGATCATAATTTACAGTCAGACCACACGTGAACACAGAACTCATATAGCTTGTCTCTAACTTAAAAGTTAAATATAATGCACCAGCAGAGATATATTAAAGAACTAGCTCACAGGATGAGTCTAAATCACCAATCTAAACAAGAACAGACATGCTTTAAGGTATGTTCTCTCTCTTCTGAAATAAAGAGACTCAGTTCAAATTTTTATTTTCTCTTTGCCAATAGTAAACCCTGAAAACTTGAGACTTGGAAACATTCAGTATATATTCCACTCTATATTGACCATATATATTTCATAACCCAAAATAGAAACAAAGACTGGGAAATTAGCTTGTTTATTCCAGCTCAGTGTCAAACAAAAGTACAAATAACATTCAGGGCACGTGCAAGTTACCTTAGAGCTGCCAATCATGCTTGTTTTGAAACTCTTCGGTTTTCAGAGCTGTCAATCATGTGTGTTGTGATAGAGATGCCAGGATAGAGATAATGCATTAAGAGACATAATCCTCATTTACACATTAATAAATAAAAGGACTTTTTACTTATACAACTGAGCTGGAAGGTTTTACAGAAACACTTGCGATTCCTAAAAAATGAAAATATAACAATGAAAGGAAAACATTTGGAGAATCTGACAAAGCTCTAAGCACTGACAAACCATAGGTACTCTGGATTTTGGTGAAGACAAAAGTGTTCCCTGCCTGGCAAGTGAACAGAAACTGAATGAGAGACTCAACCTGGCAAAAGTGTCATAACTAAGACCCTTCTGCTCTGCCTCCCCAACACCACCCAACACACCCTCATAGCTGACATGGGAGGCTGTTCAAAACCCACCTCTCCTCCTGCGTAAGCAGTCAGTCAACAAGACCAGCCTCTTCTCCACTTGCCAAGGCCTTTCTGCTTCCCACCCCCAGGCTTCACTAACGACGGCATCATTCTTTCTGGTATATATCTATATCTACCCTGAAGACCTGTATCCTGCCCACATGACCTCTCACATCACACGTCTCTAACCAGGCTCACTAAAGCATCTAGGTTCCCAGGAGACACAGGCTTTCACTGGTGATGGAGCCTCTTGTTGTCCTTCCTCCTTCCTCCCTCATTTCAGCAGCTCCTCTGCAATAGCCTGCCCGACACAGCAATGGACACACTGACCCCTAGTCTCAATTCCAGAAGAATGCAGTGGAAAGAATGAACATGGCATTATTTGTCTCAGTCTATTCTCTATACCCTGGACTGAATCAGCTCTCAGGATGCAACATTATCTTTAATCCATATATCAGTTCCTCACATTGTGGTGACCCTCAACTATAAAATTATATTCATTGCTACTCCAAAACTATAATTTTGCTGTTATTAATCCTGTTATGAATAATGTAAATAACTGTTTTCCTATCATCTTAAGTGACCCTGTGAAAGGGTCAATTGACCCCCAATGGGGGTCAGGTGGGGTGGGGAGGGTGACCCACAAGTTAAGAACTACTGCTGTAATAGCTATATACTTAAAGTTTGCTGGACTCAATAAAAAATTATACTATGCCCTGTTTGTTTAAAAATAAATATTTAACAGGTATATTTCAAGGCAATTATCATCATCAAAAAGCTATTCGTTAGGCTTAATAATCTTTTAAAGGAATTTTATCATCTACTTACAAGTTCACTGTGAGAACTCCTTCAAATATAATCTAGAACCTAACCATCCCATCTCATTCTCCCTACAAGTCCTACTGAAGGTGTTAAAGTTTCTACCATGACACATGCTCACGTCCCAAACACTCAGCACCTTGACTGGTTCAACAGACACGACTCTCATATGTGACAGCCCCTATCAAGGGCATCAGTGAACAGAGGCAGAACCTCACACCAGCTACATTTCACTCATCAGGAAGTTACTTATCTGGTAACATCAAGTATTCCCAGAAGCCAATGGAATAAAGCTAAAGGAGCTGAGAAGCTGTCAGAACACATGTTGAAGGTCATGTGCTGAAGTGCATGCACTTAGAGAAGAGGCTGCTAGGTCCTTACTCAGTAGCTGTTCTTATTTTAAGCACATCAAATTTGGTGAGCAATTTCTCAGGTTTCAGCACACTGACATAAGAAAACGTAGACTTGAGAGAGCAGAAATGGACATCATAGCAGAAAAAGAAAGTTGAAACAAACCTACAGAACTGGGGGGTTATGTGGTTGCTGGGCAGTAATTCTATATGGCATCTGTGTGATGATAAAATATATAAGTTCATATTTGTAAGTATGATGTTAGGACATAAAAAACAAAAGATAGCCAGGCAGTGGTAGCACACGCCTTTAATCTCAGCATTTGGGAGGCAGAGACAGGTGGGTTTCTGAGTTCGAGGCCAGCCTGGTCTACAGAGTGAGTTCCAGGACAGCCAGGGCTGCACACAGAAACTCTGTCTCGGAAAGAAAAAAAAAAAAAAGACTACTGGTGAGTTCAAGGTCAACCTGAGCTACTTAATATATCAGCCACACAACCAAACAGGCAAAGAGTTACTGCGACGGGCAAGGCTCTACTGTGCTCAGCAGGCATGGGCACTGTGACCTTCCAGCGGACAGCTCAGACCTGCTGAGAGCCAGAGACTCCCTTCTCAGCACTCCCCATTCCCATACAACCGCTGAAACCCTTCTCAAAATTCTAGGACTTTTTGGTGCCAAGATTGGAAACCATTTATTTAAAATATAATCTATATATTAAAACAAAAAAGCTAAGTGCAGGTTTAGTGGCACATATCTGTCACCCCAGAATTTGGGAGGCTGAAACAGAAGGATCACAGAAAGCTCATAATTTTGTCTAAATCATGGCCAACCTGGGCTACGGTTGAGACCCTATCTCAAAAAACAAGACAAGAGCCCAAATAAAGCAAAACAAATACTGGGGAGCTAATTAAAGGCCGTTCATCTCACGGAAATACTGAAGTAACCAAATGGTTTCCAATCCCTATCAATTTTTCTAAGTCGGAAATATACCATTATATGTGTTTACTAAAATAATGATAAACTAAACATATATGTAAACTTACATTTAACTAGATTTTTGTTATCTTTCACTGTATTTCCCATTCTCTAAATTATCCTACATTAGAATGTGCACAAAAATCTGAATGAAGGCTGGGAAAGTGGCTTACAATGCTTGCCTGACAAGTACACGCCAGCATGGGGACAAGTGACACCCAGCGTGGGGATGTCCGAATAGAGATAAAAACAAAAGCAACACAAAACAAAACAAAACAAAAACACAAACACAAACAAAACCCATGATTCTCCTAAAGTATTGAAAGAAAAAAAAGGGATCAGGATGCAGCTGATGAGCATTAAATAAGTACGTATGCCCTATTTGCAGTGACTCGAATGTGTCCTAACAGGACATCCAGGCACCCTGATCCGCCCCCCCCGAGGTCTGACGGTCTGTCTATAGAGCTCTTCTACAGGAGCAGGAGCAAAGGCCTGTCACACTCTGTAGCACGTTACACCACCTCAGCATCCAGGCACTATAGAGGTGAGCTGCTGCACGTTACACCACCTCAGCATCCAGGCGCTAC
>JADRCD010178948.1:0-12113 GCA_019843815.1 Montemys delectorum
TTTTTTTTTTCAAAACCAGGAACTGGGATAGAATTGGGGATGCAAAAACAAATAAAGGCAGGTCCTTGCTTTAAGATTACATTCAATATCCTAACCTAGCAGTGACTAGAATGTAATGTAAAGTGAATATCTCTTTGTTCAACAAATATTTGTTCAATATTTACAATGGGATGGTTACTTTCACAAGTCGTAGGGGTAAGTACTGAAGAGGCCAACAAGAATTTTAGAAGAAATTCTATCTTTCATCTCTGTGACATGCATAGGCAAGGGATGCTCACCGATACCCACTTCCCAGCCTGTCTTGTTTCTGATTTAACAGAAGGGATGAAAGTTATCTCTTCCAGCAACTTGGGAGTGTGGGATGCTGAATTCCCAGGTGCACCACAGGGCAGTTTGCAAACCACTGAGCCAGAGAGGCACGTCTCTGTATCTGTCAACACTAAAGTCTACTCTCTCCATCCTTGTTGGTGCCCTTAAGGAGAGAAGCAAAATCCTGAAGCCTGCTCAAGCCTTTGTGTGGCAGCTTACCTAGGAGTAAGGCTGTGAGCATCATGTTGCTTTCCAAAGCCATAAAAATGAGAAGAGACAATTACCAGAGTTGTGATGGAAGTCGTGAACCTTGGACTTCATTTTAATAAGCACAGGCTGTAATGTGTGTTTGATTAGTTGCTTTTGGCTTTTCAAGGCCTTGTGAATTACTTGAGTAAAAAAAACCATGACGTAAGAGGGAAGAAGGATTAGAAGTGAACTCAACACTATTCCAGGATTGATAGCTTGGGAATGGACAGAAGAGGTCACTCCAATTCATTTGGCTGGCTCCTCCTCTGCCTCCCTTCTTTTATGGGAAAGTCTCAAGTCTTTGAAACAATAGAGCTGATAGTAAAATTCACACACCTGTGTTCCCATCCTTCGCTTACCAGCTCCTCTTCAGTTCACGTTGAACCCTCCCTTGATTATTGTATCCAATAAATTACTCATTTCAAACTACTTCAGAAAGTAAAAATCTCTAGGCTAAATCTCCGTTCACAGGCTCAAGGGGAAGTCATGTGGCTTGTTACTAGCAAATATATTTAACCACTACCCTCCCAAAGTAAAAATATCACAAGATTTACCAACAGCATTACTATATTATTATTAAATTGTCTGGCACACAAACCTATTAGTTAGCCAAAAAATACCTGTTTTTAAGCTTTCAGCTGGAAAACTGGCAAGTTCTCCAAAGGGTCCAGTAGGGTATAGTAACAGATTGGCTCATGCCCTTTTCCTTGGGGATTTTTCCCCTGTGGATTTTGAAAATGCCAATAAATTTGTCCAAGTAAAACTGTTTCTTTTGCTGGAGAGATAGCTTAGTGGTTAAGAGCACTGACTGATCTTCTGGAAGTCCTGAGTTCGATTCCCAGCTCACAACCATCTGAAATGGGATCCAATGCTCTCTTCTGGTGTGCCTGAAGACAGCAACAGTGTACTCACATACATACATAAAATAAACAAATCTTTTTTTTAAAAGTGTTTCTTTTAATTATTTAGTGATTAAATGGCCTCAGATGCCCAAGTGTCGTCCATTGCTATCTTCAGCTTGTCCTGTTTTCAAATTATTGAATTTTTTTTAAACAGCCAAAAAGTTGTTCACAGTTTGTGACCACTGTCCACTATACCTGCTATGAGCTATTACACAATAAACATGGAGGTCCATTTTTTCCTACATTTCCTAGTATTAAACTCCTGGTACTAATCATTAAATAGTGATTAAAGATCATTATTTTTGCCTGTCAAAATAAATTCCAGAAGTTTCTAGAGCATGTTTTCCCATGAAAATGACTGTCAGCATCTTTGTTATAGGACCACAAAAATGTTGATTTGGTCACACTTGCTGCCTGTCTCCTCTGCTTGTGTCTCAGAATGCTTCCCAAGACACGTGACACCTCACCCAAAGAGAGGCACTTGCAAGCGCCCCTTCAATGAGCACTTCAGGAGGAGACATTTAGGAGTGAGAAAAGCTGCCGAGGAAAACGCAGACTTACCTGAGTCAGCCTCGACCTGGTTCTCTGAGAGGCCAATGCAGGGGAGATGGGCAGCTGACAGTGTAACTTTTCTCATTGCGTGCACCTCTCTCTGGGCAGGTTATTCACGTCGAACTCCTTTGATGTGATCAGTGATGATGCCTTTATTGGTCTTCCACATCTAGAATATTTGTAAGTAAGAAAAATCTACCCCTAACCTTGATTCAGGATAGGTTCTCTTCAGTGCCTATAGCTATCTGACCAAATGAGAATGTTGTTGCCTCTTGCAGATTCATAGAAAACAACAATATCAAGTCCATTTCAAGACATACTTTCCGGGGACTCAAGTCTTTGATTCACTTGTAAGTATAAGTGATGCTAGTATTTTTTTTAAAGCTTCTTTGTTTGGCAGATTTGGGTTTTTTGAGGTTTTTGCAGTACTGAGATCAAACCTAGAGGCCTTGTGCATGCTAGGCAAGCACTGTATCACTGAGCCATGGTCCTAGCCTCTATTTTTTTGAGCTCACGAATTCAGTTTGGTATCTAAGGTTACGGCAACCATTTTATGAGTGCCCATGAAAAATTAAGAACTCGAATTCTTTCTCTTCATGCACATTTGCCGTCTTCCCTGTCATTTATCAGCATGAACTCAGGAAATTGATTATGATTACTATTTTTAGCCTAGGTGGAATATAATTAGAAAAGCAATCTATGTAGGGAAATAACATAGCTGAAGTAACTTTTATTACTCTTCATCATCCCTCACTTCATGGAGCATTATGGACTGACTAATATCCTTTAATTTGGTGTTCACTGCTCTTTTTCACTGTTTAAGTCCTGACTCTATATGCCTTTAAACCTGATGTAGCCATAGGCAGTCTCTGTACAGTGAAGGAACAATCTATTTTATAACTGAAATACTTGGTTATTCATTGGGTGGTTAGAGATAACCGCAGTCATTCTTAACAAGGGACAATTTTGTTTCCCAGGAAATGTGAAGAAATACAAGCTGTGCTTGCTTGTCACAATATGGGAATGTTACCAGCACCTAGTGGGTGGAGGGAAGAACCGCTCCTAATTAATCTCTAATGTTGAAGGGCAATCTGTGCAGCCAAAGATGGCCCCGCCTGAAACGGCCCAGTGGGGAAGGGAAACATCTCAACCACAAAAATTTCTTCTTCTAGTTTTTTCCACCTCGTTAAGACAGGGATCAGGGAGTTATTTTTTGTGGAAAATACACATTAGAGATAAAACGTCTACCCATATTAGAGATGAAGAAACAGTTTGTGATGCTAGATACTAAATCTGGAGTCTCATACCTTGGTAGCAGGTGTCCCACCACTGTGTTGCCCTCTCAACCCCCCATTTATGAGTAGCAGTATTCGTTTTGAGACGGCATCTCACTAAGTTGCCCAGATAGCCTCGAACTTGTTCTACACACTATATGTGTCTTGATTTTATGATCCTCTGGCCTCAAATACCTTAGTAGCTGGGATTACAGACCTTCACAGTCAGAGACAGAATCTTGAAGGGGAGATATGATCACTGAACTGATTCCCTATAGAACTATAAAAACATCAGCTTAGGTGCTGAATTGCAGTTTTGTTATCGTCACCATTCATTCATTCATTCATTCATTCATTCATTCAATGAATTCAGATCATTCAATGGCAATTTCTTAAGTACCTAATATGAGTCTATCTGTGCTAAGGATGTAACGAATCCGTGTGTCACAGTCATTCTGTCAAACTTGACATATACCCACAGTTCCTCAGCCCAGCTCTGCTCTAAGTCCTGATGAAACAGCAACACTTGCCCTGTGAATCTACTTTCTGGTGTGTCCATGTGGTTACCCTGCAAGGCCCCACTGTCTCTTGTGTTTGGATTGCAACAAGAGAGAGATGATAATCAAGCATATTTTATAAAATACAATTCTGTCTTCCAAGATTTGTACATGGTCATTGAAATACAAACACAATTTGCAATGCCCTCCCTGTCGGTAGCATAATACGATGTGACGATGGCTGTGTAACAGGATGAATATTATGTAATTTTTTATCATGGAGTCTAGTTTTGCAGAATGTTTATCATATCAAATAAAATAAAAATAAATAAGCACACAAAAGGTGAAATGAATATTCATTCCCTCGTGTGGTGGTTTGAATGAGAATGACCCCTCTGGGTTCATATGTTTGAATACTTGGTCCCTAGTTGGTGAAAGTGTTTGGGGAAGATTAGGAGGCGTGGCCTTATTGGAGAAGTGTGTTACTGGGAACAGGCTTTGAAGTTTCAAAAAGCCCACATTATTCCCAGTTAGCTCCTTCTTCCACATGCTTGTGGGTCGAGGTATAAGCGCTCAGCTACGCATTAAAGCCACACTTGCCTGCCTGCTGCCATGTTCCATAACACAACGGTCATGAATTCTGACCCTCTGTAACTGTAAGCCCCGGATAAACTCTTTCTGTTATAAGCTACCTTGGTCATGGTTATCTCTTTGTAGCCATAGAAGAATAACTAAGACAACTTAGTCTGAGACCTCCTTGATGTATATACATACCACCCAACAGGGCCTCTGCTAATGCTCAGCATCAGCTTGCTACTCAGAGGCTGTAAGATCCATGGTCTCCCTAAGAACCTGAAATACAAGTGTGCTGTGCTCAACTTGCTGGTGTATTCCAAGCTTAAAAAAAAAATTGTGGCTTCTCTCAGACTCCTTGCATAGAATAGGAGAAAATGTTCTCTCTATCTCACCAGAAAAGGATGGAAGAAGGAAGGAAGCAAGGAAAGAAGAAGGGAGAGGGGGAAGAAGTACAAACCAGGAAGGAGGAAAGAAAGAAAGAAAAGATCTGTAGATCATCATGTTGAAGAATACCTGCTTTGCTTGACTGCAGCTCATTTTGCCATCAAACAAAGTGGGAATTTAAGTTTAGAGCTTTCGTGATAGTGAGACTATCAGGGCAGGAGACCTCTAAAACCTGTGATAACTTTCTAGCATCTTTCAAGGTCAGGGAAAAACCAAAGTGAATCTTTCAAGAGAAAGGCATGCATCTTAAGGATTACACAAACCTATAATGCATAGGTGGTGTTGTAGTGGGGAGCAGGAGTGGGGAGAGAATGGGGCTATGGTTGATCAGACAAACGAGTCCCATAGGTCTTTTGTGTCTTTACTTAATCTATAATACTGCTATCATTTTGATCTATAAAAGTGGCAACACCATATGGGTCATTCTGTGTCATAACTGCACAAGGTGAAGTTTAAGCTTTTCCAGAAGTAGGTAGGACTTATGAAAATGAGTGACATGCAGTCCTACCTCGGAGAAGCTCCTTCTGTAACAGGAAGAGCAATTGGCTAGACGGATATTTTCTTACTACATGTCTTTGTCTTCAAGTTTTTCTCCTTTCTACTCATGCTGTTCTTGAAGGTGTGTTTCCTCCTTCTCTTGCTTTCCTTTAAGGAGAGAGATGGAGCTGGCAGCCTTTGAAAACCAAATGTTCCTTTGCCTGGTCCATACATTGAGATCATTTCCTACTGCTTATTGCTTATAAATAAGCCTGGAGTTTCTTTGCACCATTAGTTTCTTTCTTTCTTTCTTTTTTTTAAGGTGTGAGGCTACAAAGAGCACTTCCTCCACCTTTGACCAATTCTTTCCTATTGAAAGGCAAAGAGTTCAAGCAGTGAGGAACGATCAGTGCACCTGTGTACACCACAGGAAGCATTTATAAAGGTGTTTCATAGTCTTACCTCATTGTAGTCTCTGGGTGACCTTTTGGGAGGCATAGGCAGTGACATTGCTCTCCTGGATGTGTGAAAATGAAAGTGTGGATTATGCCTGAGTGGACACTGCTCCCCTCTCATCAGCAATAAAGCCAGAAGTTACCCAGATCCTCAACAAGGCAGCTAGTGAAGGATCCACCATGTCAGTTAAAGCTCTCTCATCAAACTGACACAATACTAGGACATAGTTTATGGTGAGATGTGAAAGCTGAGCCAGAAAAGGCTTTCCAATATGGATTACAAGGCAGATTACAAGCTCAGAAGCCAAAGACCATATGGAATCCAATCTGGTTAATGACAAACTTCTGAAAAGAATACAGTGGACAAAGAGGAAAAAGTTGTGCAGTCCATGGTGTCCACATCAGGGAAAGTGACTGGATCAGCTGCTACTTAAAGGACAAAGCAGATTGCCCGAACAGTCTCTATTACAAGAAAGCCAGCCACAAGAGTTGCTAATGGGTGAATGAACATGGTTCTAAGTGATCAACACAGATAGCTCCTCCAAAAATACAAAGAAGAAAAGCATCCTTAAAAACTGAGGAAACAACATGAGAAAATTAAACACAGAGTAAACACCTCCTGCCCCTCTTGGGACTCTGACATTTATCCCCTCTCCAGAATTCCAAACCAAACTATGTGCTGCTAGCAATGATCACACCCCTGCTAGTGCAGTAGGCAAATCATAATCACCTGCTGTGTAGCAGCCTCTTACCCCACACCTGGGATTAAACCAAAAATATGTCCACACAACATAACTGGGGTTTTTTATTTTGTTTTGTCTTTTGTTTGTTTGTTTGTTTGTTTGTTTTTAAGAAACCAAAACTCTCACTTGCCAGGAGCCACCCAGACACAAAATCTGATGCAGGTGTAGCTTTAAAGACTGATAATCTCCAGACATTCTAGCCTGCTAACTATTCTGAGTGCTTGCTGATAGCTTCTAAAAAGTCCTTAAAAAAAAAAAAAAAGTTCTTACTCCTTCTGAGGGTTAAAAGCCTCTGGCTTCAGCGATTAACACCGGTAGCCTAACAGCAAGGGATTAAGTAATACGGCCTTTGTTCTATCTCTGCAGGGAACTGCGCTGGCTCTAACTTCTAGCCTGCTAGTTGACGTCAGAGGACGAAAAAGAGGGACACTGTGAAAAGTGATTTTAGCCTTTATTTCTAAGGTCTTCAAAAAGTTTCTACCAAAGTTCTCCTCCAAAAAGTTGCCTCTGCTCTCATCTTCTAATCTTGCCCTTTCCTCCTGCTCTGATGCCACAGTAGTGCTCTTACTCTCAATGACTTTACTCTCAGTGCTACGCCTTCTCTTCAAAGTTCTTCTTGAGTTCCCTTCTGTCTCCTCTCTTTGTCCTCAGCACTTATACATTTTTTCAGAATACATGATCAAATGGTAAAAAGTTCACAAGTTTACACATACATCAAAATTATAAATTGAATAAGAAGTTTACAAAAGGGAATGTTTACATGCATACCATTAAGAGTAATTATCTGGCTAAACATTTATTATCTGTCACAAGCTCTACAGCGTGCTACACTATAACTTTTATGACTAAGTTATTAGTGAAGTTTTGTATAGCTAAACCCAGTCAATATTTTATCTTCTGTCCTTGCACTTATAGTATATCCTAAGTTTCCTGATTATGACCTTTGGTCAATTGTTTTACAACCTCTTGGAATGTGCTCTAAGTTGTAGATGCCTGTTTGCTATCTCAGAAGCAATTAATTAACTCATGACACTTAAAGACTGGCAGTTCTCTTTCCAACTTTGTCATCAGAAAGGACTTAATAGCAGTCCACGACACCCAGGGCTATACATACAGAGAAACCCTGTCTTGAAGAACCAAAAAAAAAAAAAATTACTAATACAATTTTAGTAATTATTATAGAATCATCATTAAGAATTAAGAAATCATCTATGTGTCTATATAGCATCACTTCCAGATAGTACATCTTTGTTGTTATGCAGGGACCTGCTCAAGGGGATGGGCTAATACCTAGTGGCTATTGCATATTAATAACAGGAAAGGCATATTAATAGCAGGAATTTTTCCTAAAATGAAAATGAAATTCTTCCCGGCCTTGGCTAAAGAAGTAAATCCATTGTCATTAACTTCAACAGTCCATGGTGGAACCAACTCAGGAAGATCACATGCTGGTTTCTAATCTTCTCCTTGATGAAGGTGCTTGCTGCCAAGATGATCTGAGTCGAATCTTAGGACCCACATGATGGAAGGAAGAACTAACTGTAAATTTTCCTCCAGCCTCCCCCACGCATACACTGTGGTGTTTTCAAACACACACACACACACACACACACACACACACACACACACCTGTATACATACACAAATAAATGCAATGAATATTTGATATTTGATAAGAAAAAAATGAAAGAGATCCTGAAGACAAGAGCCCCATCTTTATTCCCAAACTCAGAGAGGTGGAGTTGGATGAACAAACTCATTCCACTCTGGCCTGATATTAAATTGGCTGCAAAGACTGGGTCCATTCCTAAAGAAACAATGAACTTTTATCACATTATGTGTTTGTCTTGTTAGGTTTACTTCCTAAAGAGTATCTACAATTTGAAAGTCACTATAGATAACTCAGTAAGGTGCTTGCTTTATGTGCCTGGCATCCTGAGTTCTAGCCCTAGAAAGCATATTAAAAAGAAAACAAACAAACAAACAAAAACAACCAGGCATAATAACATACTCTTGTAATTCAGCCCCTATAGAAGTCTTGAGACCCTCTCTGAATTGCTTTATTCTGAGAGTCCTAATATTATATAAGCATGCTTTTATAATGCTAGTTAAACACTGGAGGATTCAGCTCAGTTTGGGGAGGTTCAAGGGTAGGGCAGTGGGAGTAGCTCACTTCTGGTGATGTTTTAACTGGCCTAATTCTAAGGTAGCATATGGCATCTTGTGGCAAGGGATCTGTTGTGTGTGTGTGTGTGTGTGTGTGTGTGTGTGTGTGTGTGTGTACAGAGTTAGGGGAAAAGCACACAGCACTGTGGATGCCCATGGCTGGGACCACCACCTCCCCATCCTGTGGACCTGCTTTCACAAATGCCCTCATCGTCCCCCAGTTTCTCCAAAGCAACAGTTCCAGGGCCAAAAGGGGTTCTGGAAAGTATAGCTTCACTTCAGAGTGCACCTACAACCCAGCACAGAGATCACCTGGGACATTGCCACCACTGAATGCCTTGAGGCTAACTGGCCAGGGTCAGGCATTCTGGAAGGCAGACATCCCATCATTCCATCTGCCTCAGTGTTCTCATGGTTTGCCTGAGAAAACCTTTGATTGTAGCAATGGAACCTACTGGAAAATTGCTGCTATGGCAAACTAGACTGTATCAGACAGCACATTTGTTTCAGTGCCATGGAGCTGTGCTGCTAAGAAAGCAACACCCACAGCCATCTGGGATGCTCCTCCTCCCCACCCCACCCCACCCCGCAACCACCCTCAACTTGAGCTTGTGCTCTAGGGGCCTGCAGCTTCACATGCTGATATTCTAGTTTGATACAAAATGCAGAGAGGACACAAGGGCACTGTGGCATTTTCGGCCCTGACCCAGGATGGACATGTTAGCTTCCCCTGTGCATGCCTGCCCATCGCTGTGCAGCTGCCCACTCATTTGACCTCCAAGCAAGCTTGAGAGTTAGGTGTTCCCAAGTTCCTGGCTAGCCTCACTGTCAGTGAAGAGGGACTCGTTTTTAACAGTTATAGCTAAATTAACTGGAATTTAATAGCCCACATCACTTGACATTGGGGACTCCTTTCTTCTGGATTACTCATACCTGAGAAGTGCTAATTGACCTCTAGTGTGCACTGTAGTGTTGCTCACTGTCTTTTCCACTGGAGCAACTCTGGCCAACATCACCAGTGATACACTGAGATCAACTCGTTCCAAGTCTTTTTTATTTTTATTTTTTATTTATTTATTTATTTTTTTTTGGTTTTCTTTCTTCTTTTCAAGATAAGGGGGCTTATGTGCCCGTAGCTGGTCTTAAATTCACCGTGTAACCAAGAATGACCTTGAACCTTCCCATCTTCCTTCTTTTACCTTCCAAGTTATGGCATTACAAGGCATATGTCACCATGCCTGGTTAATGGCATGAACTCAGGACTTCGAGTATGCTAGTTTGGCATCCTAGTAACTGATCTACCTCCTAGGCAAGTTCTCTACTTTCCAAGCTGCACCCCTAGCCCTCAGCATCAGTTCACAGATTACCAACACCACCATTTTATCTATGAGTAATCTGGAAACAAGAGGACTCATGACCTGCACCGGGCTTTGAACCTCATCAGCTGGTAGCAGAAATCCCCCTCTATCCACTATATCGTCCTACATCCTCACAAATCTGTCAACACTAAGGCTAAAATGAAGACTTCTTAACTGATTGGGAACACAGGGTTATCCTTGCTTTGAGCTATTGTAGACATCCTGCCTATCACTGGCAGTGCTCAGCACCCAGCAGCTATTCCACAACACGCAGACTGCAGACTCCTGCCCTCTAATACGTCCTCATACCTGTGCAAGCACTCCTGGCTCCACTGCTCCACAGCCATGGTGACAGTTATGTGTTACTGAAGGGAGAAGGGGTCACTTAGTATTAGTATTTAGCAAATTGGTTGTCATTGCCCATAGCTATTCTTTTATTCCAAATTAAAAAAAAAAATACTTGCTTCTTTGAAAAATTCAAATCTATGCCAATTATTCAGATCTTAAGAGTTGAATATGCTGCTAATTGTTTGGGTAAGATTTGCACCTTTAAGCTCATGAAGGAGTGTAATCCCACCCCCCAAATCCTATGCTAATAGTATTAAGGGTGGGAAATTAGCCTGGGTTTGGCATTTAGCATTTAGTGGCAGTATCTCTAGGAAATGATTTAATTTAAATAATGTCTTTGGGGATAAGCCCACATGACTGAATCCTGGAGAGTATCATCTGCTCTTTCCTGTGTCTAGATAAGTGAGCTTCCTCTCACCCACTCCAGACTCCCTGCCTCTCTCCCTCCTCCTTCCCTAATCCTTCCCTTCTTCCCTGCCCCTTTCCCTCCCTCCCTCCATGCCCCCTCCCTCTCTGTCAACCAGCTCCCTCTCCCCTGCTTCCCTCTCTCCCTCCATCCCTGCTCCTCTTTCTCCCTCCCTGACTCTCTCCCTCTTCTCCCTCCCTCCCTCCCTCTCTCCCTTCCTCTCCCTCTCCCTGGCTCTCCCTCCCTCCCTGCCTGGAACACTCTTGATTCATTTGGAGGTATATACTGATGGCACTAACACATTCCTTCTTCAAGCTCTCAAAGCAGAACAATCAAAGGAGTGGTTAGCACGGAGGAAATGCTTTCCTCAGCCTCTCACTGTCCTGTGTTCTGCCGCTGTCTATTAGCCCCACCTAACACGCTATGTCTCTGGACTTCCTAGAAAAACCTTGTCAGAGGCAATGACTCTTAAGCATGTGGCTTAAAGCACTGCTTCCAGAATCATCTGACTCTTGTTAAGGATGAAGCCACAAGCCTTTCACAGGGGACAAGTGACTTAGGAGTAAGATTAGGACTTGGAGATCATTCTGACCCAAGAGGAACTGGCTTCATAGAAAACTGTGAAAACCCAAGCCTGTCTCACACCAGTTTGCCCTGCACTCTGGAGCTGATTTGAAGAATCTGATCGAGGCAGGCTTGGGTCAAGGCAAGAACCTACTGCTCCTCTGCTCATCCCAGCTGAAAGCCAACTGACACCTCCGAAAGGCCACCTCTGTCCTCAGACCCCTTTCTCTTCTACACTCCAAATTTTTCATACTCTTATTTCTAAGAGTTCTTGTGATTTTTATTAAAGCCTGGCTCTGATTGAACCCTTGCTCTTACCAGAGTGTCCCAATGAAGAGACCAAGAAAGAGAGTAATGTGAACTTGTTCTCTGTGAAGCTGGCTAGCAGGCAGGCTGCAGGGAGTGGGGAGCTCTGCGAAGATGTAACACAGGCTGGAGAACTTGAGGCTGAGGTGGAATATGAAGGGTTAGATAATCCAAACAACCATATTGGAAACCTAATCTTAAAGCAAACAGTGCTCTCTCAGGCTCTACAGCTGTCCCAGCTACCTAATAGCCCCCAGATTTCATTCTCTTCACCCTTTTGGGTAAAAAACAAATGTTGAACAAGCTGCAGAGTTTTTTCCCCTTGGTAGCCCTGGCCTGATGCCCTAGGCGTCTCTACTCTGTGGAGAGTCTCTCTGAAGCCCACAGGTGCCTGTGGTGGATCCAGGAGGCCCTGAGCCCTCTTCACTGCTGGCTGTAACAAGAGCACAGGACTCTCAATCAACAGTTTGTCGATCTCTCCATAGAC
>JADRCD010178949.1:13839-42619 GCA_019843815.1 Montemys delectorum
CCACCTCACACCAGTCAGATTGGCTAGGATAAAAGACTCAGGTGACAACAAATGCTGGAGAGGTTGTGGAGAAAGAGGAACACTACTTCACTGCTGGTGGGATTGCAAACTGGTACAACCACTCTGGAAATCAGTGTGGTGGTTCCTCCGGAAATTGGACATAGTTCTACCAGAGGACCCAGCCATACTACTCCTGGGCATATACCCACAAGATGCTCCATCATGTAATAAGGACACATGCTCCACCATGTTCATAGCAGCATTATTTATAATAGCCAGAAACTGGAAACAACCCAGATGTCCCTCAACAGAGGAATGGATACAGAAAATGTGGTACATCTACACAATGGAGTACTACTCAGCTATTAAAAACAATGAATTTATGAAATTCTTAGGGAAATGAATGGATCTGGAGAGTATCATCCTGAGTGAGGTAACACAATCACAAAAGAACACACATGGTATGTATGATAAGTGGTTATTAGCCCAGAAGTTTGGAATACAGGAAGAACGACACACAAACCACAAGAAACCTAAGAAGAAGGAAGACCAAAAGGTGGACATTTCATTCCTTCTTAAAAAGGGGAATCAAATACCCACAGAAGGAGTGGCAGAGATTAACTATGGAGCAGAGACTGAAGGAAGGACAAGCATATAGCTATCTCCTGAGAGGCTCTGACAATACCTGACTAATACAGATGTAGAGGCTCACAACCATTCATTGAACTGAGTACACGGTCCCCAATGAAGGAGTTAGAGAAAGGTTCTGTGGAGCTGAAGGGTTTGCAGCCCCTTGGGATGAACAACTAGTACCCTCAGAGCTCCCAGGGACCCAATCACCAATCAAGGACTATACAGGGTGGGACTGAATGTTCTGGCAGCATGTGTATAGTAGAGGATTGCAAATTCGATCATCAATAGGAGTAAAGGACCTCGGCCTTGTGAAGGTTTTGTGCCCCAGTGTAGGGGAATGCCAGGGCCAATAAGTGGGAGAGAGTGGGGTGGCAGGCATGAGGAGGGGGGAGGCAAAAGGGGTTTGTTCTTGTTGTTTTTGTTTGTTTGTTTGTTTGTTTTTTGGAGGGGAACCTGGGAAAGGAAAAATTTACATGTAAATAAAGAAAATATCTAATATAAAATAAAAAATAAAAAAATAATAAAAACATATTTTAAGTAAAAACAAAAACAAAAACAAACAAAAAAAGAAAAAAAGAAAAAGAAAAGGACCTAATAGCAGTCCCAGTATAAAAGAGCTTAATAATCACAGATATTACTTCGGAATTGTTATAGGATCATCATTAAGATTTAAATCATCTATTTGTCTATATAGCATTACTACAGACAGTACATCTTCATGGATATGCAGAGATCTGCTCCAAAGGGGTGTGCTATTAGTGATTGTTATATATGTTTAATAATAACAGGAAAAGCATATTGATAGCAGGAGTCTTTCCTACAACTAGTCCCTCACAGCCTTGTTTAATGAGGGCGCACCTGCCACAGATTATATAATAATCCGAAGCAGCTATTTCAAGATGATCACCTGCTAGTTATTAGCTTGTCCTATTATGGCTCCTGATACCCACACACCTATGGTCACTTGATCTTTGACAAAGGAGCTAAAATCATCTAGTGGAAAAAAAGACAGCATTTTTCAACAAATGGTGCTGGTTTAACTGGAGAAGAATGCAAATTGATCCATTCTTATGTCCCTGTACAAAGCTCCTGTCCAAGTGGAGATATACTGAGCTGGGCAGTAGTGGCACACACCTTTAATCCCAGGCACTTGGGAGGCAGAGGCAGGAGGATTTCTGAGTTCAAGGGCAGCCTGGTCTAAGAGTGAGTTCCAAGACAGGAAGGCTGCACAGAGAAACCCTGTCTCAAGAAAAAAAAAAAAAAAAAACAGATACACTGAATCTAATAGAAGAGAAAGTGGGGAAAAGTCTCGAACACGTGAGCATAAAAGAAAAAAAAAAGAAATTAGTGAATGTAGGATTGGATCTTGGTTTTCTTAATTTAAGAGAGGGTCTCATCTAGTACCCTAGCTGACTTAATTCACTAAGGGCAGTATAATGAGTAACACATATTGAATCTCTAAGTTCTAGTATATATTTAATCCTGTGCCATTGGACTGTCATTCCTGGCATGCTAGTCTTCTACAGAAGAGGCAACTTTCAAGTGATTTGATATTAGAAGTACAAGAGAATGTTCTTAGCAGGGTGGCTTCTTCTTTGTAGTCTTGACTGGTCAATATTAGGATAATTGCTACTGCCAAAGGCCAGCTTCGACAGGTGAGGTAAAGTGAGAATGGGCAGAGTCAGTGATTAACCATTCAGCTGACCTTTCTCTGAGGGAGAAAAACTAAATTCTCTGGGGCCAGAAAAATGCTCTCTGGAGCTAGCTAAAACAGAAAAAAAAAAAATCACACACACACACACACTGGATAAACCAAAGCTCTAATAAATTTATTTTTTTCTCTCATAGCTTATATCCCCCAGGAAAATCTCTCAAGTAGTACACACATTACAGTGTAGCTATATTCTATTATTTTACTCAATATTCTACATTATATTCATAAAATGCCATAGGGGAAAAACATTTCTATCACCCAAAAAAGAATCAGAGCATAGCAAGGAATCAGACCAAAGCAAGTCCAAATTCTAGCAGAGCAAATGTCAACTCTGTCACTGTTTCTCAATCATCTTGAGATCATGACGCAATTGCCTAGACTACAAAGGACTTAGGTGTTTTTGGTTGCTTGGAACCCCTGCTTATCCCCTGCAGAAGCTAAGAAACCTTGTTTGCTCTTCTTTCCTCAACCCCCCAACCTCAAGGAGACTATCCTGTCCTACCACTTCATCTCTCCATGTCTCTGCCTTCCCATTACTCACCCAGGAGCGCCCAACAAGGGACTCATTTTTTTACCTTACATGGACATAATCAACAGTGTCTAGTTCACAGATCATCACCCCGTGCCCCAAACCCATAACACCCCCTGCTTTATTGAGGCATGTGACTCCAAGGCCTCCAGCATCCAACCCAGAGTGTCTCAATACCAGTAATGTCTGTCTGAGTCTGTGAGTCTATCCGGGTGTTTATGTATACTAATTCCTGTCCGTGTTTGTCTATTCATAAACTCTGAGTGGTGCCACATCTGTAATTCTGTTCTGAAAAAAGATCTTAAATCTGTATCTGTGGACAGAAGCAGTTAAAGCAGATGTGCTAGGGGACCTCAGCTATGCAGGCCAGAAGGCATGATGAGTCCTGATCTAGTCTGTGTGAGCTCAGAGAGCCAAGGGCACCCACTGATATGGTTACTTTAGTTTCTCTCCCATCAGAGAGGAGAGGTGAATGTCTTCTCTTGTGTGTGTGTGAGTTCCATCTTCTAGTTGTTCCTTTTTCCTGACAGATGGAGAGGAAAGGACAAACTTTTTTGTGTGTTTCATTTGTGTTTGTGCTTCTCCTTATGGGGTGAACTTTGATGGATGTATTAACATGGGACAGACACCTTCAACTCCACTAGGATTAGTTCTTAGTCATTTTTAAAATGTTAAAACCAGGCGGCTGGAGAGATGGCTCATCGTTTAAGAGTATTGATTGTTTTTCCAGAGGTCTTGAGTTCGATTCCCAGCAATCACAAGGTGGCTCACAGCCATCTGTAATAGGATCTGATGACCTCTTCTGGTGTGTCTGAAGACAGCAAGAATATACTCATATATATAAAATAAATAAATAAATCTTTTTAAAAGAATGTTAAAACTAAGGGACAGAATCTTTCTGTTGCCATTTGGAAAACTTTTTCTCCCCAGACAACAGGCAGCCCCACCTTATTCAACTCTTCAGGCAGAAGGCCAGCTCTGCCACAGGCAACTCCACAGCGGTAGGAGAAGGGGGTACCAACTGCAGGGGTAGGAAGCCACAGAGAGCTGGCTGCCTTCTAAGCCTGTGTCTGTAGTCCTGCCCTTGCACACAGCAGAGCCAGTTGGTGATCAAGGAAACCAGCCCACCAGCAAACTTAGGATGACTGCCAGCAGTTTTGCACATTCTCTTCATCATAGAAAAAGGGAGAGAAATTCTGGACAGAGGCCAGGAAACTGGTTCTTGGCCCCAGGAGGATCTCACCAACAACCAGTCTGCTATTGAGGCTGGCTTTCCCTTAAACCCAGATTGAGACTTCAACACTGCTAAAGGTAAAGAGAGACTCTAAGTCTTACTGCTAGTCTCTGCTGGCAGGTCTCAAACTGGCTATAAGACAGCCCACCAATTTGGCCAAAGATACATTAGTCAGGGAAATAATGAGAGCCCTACAGCTTTCTTAGAGAAGGTCATAGAGACAACAAACAAAAGCAGCGGTAGCGCTAGCTTCTGTCAAGCCGGCAGCACCAGATAGTAAGAGAAGGTCCAGAGGGTTGAAAAGTGAAGAAAAAGAGTCAAAGAGATTAGGTGGGTGGTGGTGTCGGCGCACGCCTTTAATCCCAGTACTTGGGAGGCAGAGGCAGGTGGATTTCTGAGTTCGAGGCCAGCCTGGTCTAAGTCTAAAAGACTTAGTGATAGTGGCAGAGAAAAAAAAATTTTTTTTAAGTGCAGAGGAGAAGCAGATGAGGGCAGAGAAACAAATAGGGGAAAGACAGTTGAAAAGAGCAGACGGTTAATCCCAGCACTTGGGAGGCAGAGGCAGGCGGATTTCTGAGTTTGAGGCCAGTCAGGGCTACACAGAAAAACCCTGTCTCGAAAAAACAAAAACAAACACACAAACAAAAAAAGAGCAGACGGAACAGACTCAAGATCTGGCAAAGTTCCTGTTGGCAGACACAGCTGAATCAGAGAACTGTAGATGTCTATAACAAATGACTTCTAGAAACCAAAGTGTTTACTCAGGCTCTGACACTGGGCCAGTGGCCTACCTGTGTCGGAGATGTCTGAAACAAACGGTTTCTTAAAAAAGAGGTAAGGGGCCCCTAAAGATCAAAAAATGCCCCCTGTTTGGAAAAGAAACAATGTATTTCTTGTATTTTAAAAAAAAAAAAAAAAAAAAAAAAAAAAAAAGGACTTCTAGGCCAAGGGCCAAGGAATAAACAAACAAACAAACAAACAAATAAAAAAACCCTTTCAAATCTTCATATAGCTCAACATTCTGTCTTGCTAAATCCTAAAGAAAAAGAAGTCTCTTCAACATTTTATAAATGACCTCTTGATAGCAGCAGAAACCAAACAAAGTGCTTAGAAGACACCCAAGACCTCTTTGAGACTCTGAGAAATTTAGACTATTGAGCCTCCTCTAAGAAGGCCGTCCTCTGCAACGATAGGTGACCTCCCTAGATCTAAGGGATGCATATTAAGTGAAGGTCAGTTGGCCCTCTGAGGCCAGAAAAATTACTACACCAGCCTTGGGGTTGCCAGAACTGACTAAGCCCTTTCATCTCTTTATGGATGAGAGATGCAAGAGAGTGAAAGGGGTATTGACTCTGACTCTGAGTCAGTGACCTACCTGTCAAATTAGACCCAGTTGCCAGAGGGTACATCATAACAGCCATGTACCCCCTGGTCAAAGATACTGACAAACTGTCATTGAGCCAAAGCCTAACCATCACTAAGGGCAGGATGACTTCTTACTGATCTCTCTTCTTAAATGCCCCCCAGGATTACCTTTCAAGCCCTAGCTGCCCTAAGCCCTGACACAGACCTTGATGGGCCTCTCTGCATGACTACTCCGTCATTTTGGCCCACATCCATGGGACTAGACCAGATCTTCAGGATACTCCCTTAATGGATACAGAGGTAACATGATTCACCAATAGCAACACCTTTGTTCCACTGGTCAGAGATATGCTGGGCCAGAGGTAGTCCCAAACACCAAGATCATATGAGCGGTGTCATTCCCGGCAGGAATGTCAGTCCAGAAAGCTGAGCTGGTAGCTCTAACTAATCCTTTAGTATTGGGAAAAGACAAGCTACCTTTGCTACTGCGTTTAGGACAGGTAGAGAGAGTCAACAAAACCTTAAAAGAGACCTTAACTAAATTGACCTAAGAGACAATGATTGTTACTCTCCTTCCTGATGGTATAAGACTCCCCTTACCATATGGGACCCACCCCTTTTAAAATCATGTCTGGGATATCCCCATTGTTCTTAACGTACAGGCAGAGGTGATCCCTGAGTTTCAGGATTACCAGTTGCTAGACAATCTCAAAGGTATCCAAAGGGCTTATAAACATGTTTGGCCTAAACCTTGTTGTGTTCTCTATGAAACAAGTCACCCTCCAGCCAGGAGTCATTAGTGCCCCATTAAAAGTCCCCGGGGTTATAGCCTTGACCACACCCATAGCCCTAAAGGTCAACATGATTGCACTGAGGAAACCGCATACACACGAGTGCAGTTGAAGATGACCCTGACCAACAAACAGGAAGAAACTTAGCCTCAGGACTCTCCCTTGTCTCCCACTGTTGGGGACCTAGACAAGCCCCAGGAATACTATGAGAAAACCAAACATTATAATGGGATGAGACAAATAATAGACACTAGTATAAAAAACTTGAGACTATTCAGTTTATGGTCATAAAGGGTCACTATCAGTCCCTCCATAAAGAAGCCTATAAGCTTCAGGAAGTCCCATGACTGGTCCTTTTCGTTACCAGGGAAAGGGAGAGTGAGAGGCCGTACCTTGGGTTCACACTCCATCTTAGAGAACCTAACCTTGAGTTGAACTCAAGTTCACTAACAGGCCAGTAACTAGCACTAGGTTTCTAGGTTAGCCACCCCCCAAAACAAAACCTGGGTCTAGCACCAGTACCCAGGTTATTCCCCAACAAATTTACCCCTCCAGGTTATAAGGCCACCCGTGACACTTACTTCCTAACAACCACCAATCAGGAGGAAAACAGAAATTAAATTTATGATTTGGCTCCCAGCACCAGCCAATTATGCTAAAGGATATACCGGCCCCCATAATCAGATGTGTACCAGGCTCGATAACCCACTTTTGCCTCTATCAATGCTTGTCTGGAACTGGGCTAGGGCTGCACCTTCCCATCCTGCTACGTCAGAGCTGGCAGGGTGCCCAAGCTCTAGCTTTTAATGTGATTGCATCACAAGTGGCTCCTTAGTGGTCTCTTGGGGTTCCCGAATGTTTCCTGGAACAACAGGAGGACTGCCAGGCAATACTCCAGCAGCAGCAGCAGCCAACAGCCTTGAGTTTATTTTTCTTAGCCTTTTTATACTTCATTTTTATACCTATGTAAGGGAAAACATGATTTTCCATTAATTAATTTATTTATTCATATTATATCCAGATCGCTGTACTCCCATCCCTCCACACAGTCTCTCCCTTTTACCCCTTCCCTTTCTTTTTTGTTTTGTTTTGTTTTTTTTTTTTTTTTTTTTTTTTGAGACAGGGTTTCTCTGTGTAGCCCTGGCTGTCCTGGAACTCACTCTGTAGTCCAGGCTGGCCTCGAACTCAGAAATCTGCCTGCCTCTGCCTTCCAAGTGCTGGGATTAAAGGCATGCCCCCCCCACTACCCCTTCCCTTTCTCCTCTAAGAGGAATGGGGGCACTCCTGGGTATTCCCCCACCATTCCACATATTTCTACACCAATGATAATGCCAAGATTTTTTTATATTGTGGTGACCCAAATTATAAAAAAAAAAAAAAAATTCTATTTGTAGGCACCTATGTTAAAAATGTCTTTCGACCCCCAAAGTGTTGCAACTAATAGGTTGAGAAACTGTGCCAAGTTCTTTGTCACACTGCCTCAGGTCATTATTACATCAAAAGATATGAATTCTTCACTCTCTGGTGTTTAGTTGTGGTCCTAATTTTTATTCTTTCATTTACATATTCATCAAGATCGTATACTAATAAGAACATTATAATAAGCTGGGCGGCAGTGGCACACGCCTTTAATCCCAGCACTTGGGAGGCAGAGGCAGGTGGATTTCTGAGTTCAAGGCCAGCCTGGTCTACAGAGTGAGTTCCAGAACAGCCAGGGCTATACAGAGAAACCCTGTCTCGAAAACAAAAACAAAACAAAAACAAAAACAAAAATCAAATTAACACACACACACACACACACACACACACACATACATCCTAGTAATGTTGAAAAGTGGGAAGTAAATTTGATACCTCTTTTCTTTGCTGTAGCTCTTCCTAGCGAAGTATATGGTACCACTTGTAATTTCACATATGAATTTTAATATTAATCTTGGTTAAAATTTCATACACACACACATACATACACACTCACACACAAATCCACATTAAAATGATATCTTATTCAATGTTGTATTGTGTGGCCAAAGCAATTCTTATCAAAGAAAAGATTTAACTGTGGATGCTTACAGTGTCAGAAGATAGTACATTCTCAACACGGTATGAAGCCTGGTGGTGCTGAGACAGACATAGTGCTGAAAAATTATCTGACAGAAATTTTGAACTATATGGAGGGAGGGAGGGAAGGAAGGAAACAGGGAGGGAGAGACAGACACAGAGACAGAGAAAGACAGAAACAGAGAAACAGAGAGCGAGAGATGGGGTCTGCTGTGGGATTTTGATAGTTTACATCCCTCCCCTGGTGACCCACTTACTCGAACAGGGCCAGAAATTCTTATCCTTCTAATCTTTTCAAGTAGGACCACTCTCTGATGACTAAGCATGTAAATATATAGGTCTGTGGTGGACACCCTTAATCAAACTACCACAAATGCTGTGCTTTTCCCTCCTGATTGCTTTTCATCATGGTATTTATCTCAGTAACAGAAAGCAAACTAATATAGACACTGGCAGCTAAATCATGGGAGTATTGCTAGGACATGTTTCAGGTTCTGCCTAGGTGATGATAGTGGGCTTCTTTTGAATGTAATTTTTCAGCACTATGTCTGTCTCAGCACCACCAGGCTTCATACCGTGTTGAGAATGTACTATCTTCTGACACTGTAAGCATCCACAGTTAAATCTTTTCTTTGATAAGAATTGCTTTGGCCACACAATACAACATTGAATAAGATATCGTTTTAATGTGGATTTGTGTGTGAGTGTGTATGTATGTGTGTGTATGAAATTTTAACCAAGATTAGTATTAAAATTCATATGTGAAATTCCAAGTGGTACCATACACTTCTGGATGTAATAGCCATACAGTATTTAGAGCTTAATAAGGTATTGTATCTACTTTAAATAAAATGCTGAGAGCAATGCCCATGATAGAGACTTGGCTTATAAATCCATAAATACATTTGTTACAGCCATGTGTGTGATGTATTTGTATTAATCATACATGATTTCTGGATATCTAAGGAAGACAAATCATTAAAGGTTAATAATAGAAAAGTATTATTGAAGTGAAATATTGGTTTTATCAGATCAACTAATCAGGTGATATGAGAAATCAAATGTGATAAAAAAAAATCATTCCTGCTACCAAACTTAAAAAATTTCCTTAGGATTAGTAAAATAAAATTGTTTTCCATGAAAATCAAAAGCTGCACTTTATGTCCAACGTAGAATCATATAATATGCAGTAGTCTTCCAGGGGTTACTGTTTTGGCAGCATAGTAACTGTGGGATTGGAAATGTCATGGAGAACAACTTGGACTTGGCACTGTGTAGAGGTCATTGGTGATGGGTGGTACCTCCTTAGCTACACAAGAAACTCCAGATTAAAGGTATCACAGAAATATGGTGAGGGTTGGCACATGCAGGATTACATTATGTAAAAGGGATAGGTAAAGTCATTGCTGAAAGTTTAATTCCAGTTGTAGGAGAATCCCAGCAAGTCAATGATCCTCAGACACTGGGATGGCCATTTTAACCAGCAGCATGTATGGGATAATTGGACCTCAGCCTATGCTATAATCTGTGTTTGTGCTGTGGAGGGCAAAATTAGAGAATTCAAGCTGCAAAAAAAATCACCTTTTAACATTGAAGATTTGAGTTCCAACACTAGACACTGAGTTCTTATTAATACTGGAACTTCTTTTCTGGGCTTTGCTTAGGAACTGTGCAAGAGTTCTTCCTCTTAAATGAAGAAAATGTAACTTGGTTTTGATTTTTCTGGAGCCCACAGTTCAGAAATGGATATATTAAGGAAACACTAATAATTTAATGTTTCATTTGAAAGAGTGAAGGACCTTTAAAACTTGGATTGTTTTATATTATGATACTAACATTAAATCTTGGAATCAATGTAAAAAGGAAAGCTTAAAAAATGATACTGACCTATTTGCCAGTTTAGTTGAGTAGATGTCAATTTTGCTGGCTATATTTTTTTCATCAAAATGGCAAAAATGATAGTTATCTGGGAGGGAAACCATAATTCAGAAAAATGCATACATCAGATTGGACTGTACGGAAGTGTGTAGGGAAAGACCATGATGATTGATGTGGGCTCTGTTAAGTTCTACCTACAGTAAGGCAGTCCTGAGAGAGAGGACAGATTACAGATCCAGAGAGAAAACCACTAGGTAGAATAGTTCCATGGGCTCAGTTTTCACTTCTGGCTCCAAGATTTCTGTTCTGCTTCATTCTCAGACTTTTCATCCCTCAGTGATTCATTGTGGGCTAAATGATTGAGTCAAACACACCCTGTCTCCCTCAGGTTGCTTTTGGCTATGCTCTTTATCACAGCGATAGAAAACCAAGCAAGCCACGGTCCTCTTCTCTGTAAGTGTTGGCATGTGTGTTCCAAGATTTCAAAGGACAAGATCTCACTCTTCACGCCTTACAATATTGAAGGCTTTGTTGTTGCTGTTACTCATTATAGATTACAAGATAGGTGGCCCTGAGTCCCCAGGTACTTAGCATCTGTTATATATGTACATCATTGTAAGAGAACTAGGAATAAGTGTGTGCACTACTATGTCTGCTGAGGATATGGTCTTTGTGGATCCAAATTGATGTCTCTATAATAAGATTTCAAGAACTTTAAACATGGACTCTGTTCCCATCTGAAGTAACCTATTATTTATAATATTTTCACACTGTAAGGCAGTGTAAAATACACAGAGTACACTAGTGAATACAATATGAGTTCTCTAAAACAAGGAAGACAAGACCTTAATTTCCTGATAGGAAGTGCTGCTGGTAAATTCCAGAAGTTATGTAAATTATTTACAAAGAAACATATGAAGGTCATTCTTTTTTTATTGTATATTTTCTTTATTTACATTTCACATGTTATCTCCTTTCCTGGTTCCCCCACACCCTGGAAATCCCCTATCCCATCTCCCCTCAGCCTGCTTATATGAGGGTGTTCCTCCACTCACTCACCCATTCCCACCTCCATGCCCTGGAATTCCCATACACTGGGGCATCCAACCTTCACAAGACCAATGGCCTCTCCTGCCATTGATGCACAACAAGGCTGTCATTTGTCATATATGTGGCTGGAGCCATGGGTCCCTCCATGTGTACTCCTTGGTTGGTGGCTTACTCTCTGGTAACTCTAGGGGGGGGGTATCTGGTTGGTTGATATTGTTATTCTTCCTATGGGGTTGTAAACCCCTTCACTTCCTTCAGTCCTTTCTCTAACTCCTTCTTTGGGGACCCCATGCTCAGTTTAATGGTTGGCTGCAAGCATCTGCCTCTGTATTTGCAAGGCTCTGGCAGAGCCTCTCAAAAAACAGCTATCTCAGGCTCCTTTCAGCATTCACTTCTTAGCATCCACAATAGTGTCTGGGTTTGGTAACTGTATATGGGATGGATCCCCAGGTGGGGCAGTCTCTGGTTGGCCTTTCCTTCAGTCACTGCTCCATACTTTGTCTCTGTATTTCCTCCTGTGAGTATTCTGTTCCTCTTTCTAAGAAGGATTGAAGCATCCACAATTTGGTCTTCCTTCTTTTTGAACTTCATGTGGTCTGCAAATTGTATCTTGGGTATTCCGAGCTTTTGGGCTAATATCCACTTATCAGTAAGTGCATACTGTGTATGCTCTTTTGTGATTGGGTTAACTCACTCAGGATGATATTTTCTAGTTCCATCCACCCGCCTGTGAATTTCATGAAGGCATTGATTTAGTAGCTGAGTAGTACTCCATTGTGTAAATGTACCACATTTTCTGTATCTATTCCCCTGTAGAGGGACATCTGGGTTCTTTCCAGCTTCTGGCTTTATGAAGAAGGCTGCTATGAACATAGTGGAGCATGTGTTCTTGTTATATTTCGGAAAATCTTTTCGGTAAATGTCCAGGAGAGGTATAGCTGGGTCAAATGTCAGATTTTCTGAGGAACCACCAGATTGATTCCCAGAGTGGTTGTACCAGCTTTCAATCCCACCAACAATGGAAGAATGTTCCTCTTTCTCCACATCCTCACCAGCATATACTGTCACCTGATCTTTTCTGATCTTAGCCATTCTGACTGGTGTAAGGTGGAATCTCAGTTTTGTTTTGATTTGCATTTCCTTGATGACTAAGGATGTTGAACATTTCTTTAGGCGCTTCTCAGCCATTCAAGTCTCCTCAGTTGAGAGTTCTTTGTCTAGCTCTGTACCCCATTTTTAATAGGGTTATTTGGTTCTCTGGAGTCTAACTTCTTGAGTTCCTTGTATACATTGGATATTAGCCGTCTATTGGATGTAGGATTGGTAAGTCGTTCTTAGTCTTTTTGTTACAGAGCCTTCATTGTAGAAAGACAGTTTACCTCTAACATCAACTCATCTCTCTGCTCATGAGTTGTTTTTGCATGTAAAACAGTGACCACCCAAACCTCATAACTTGAGTAATTCCCAAGGGGCCTCACATGGTGGAAAAGGATGGTTATTTCCCATACTGCGTCTGAGGCACTGCCACCAAAGAAAATTACAAAAATAATAAATGAACACAAACCATGAACAGATAAAATTCTGAATAGAGTAAGTTACTTCACGGCCATCTGAAGCAGCTAGTTAGGATATCACCATTTAATCTTGGGAAGAATTATTTTCTTGGAGAACCATAATTCGAGTTCAAGGCCCTTCCTGCATTTGGAAAAGTTAACACTGTGTCTTAGCAATCTCCCTTACTCCAAAAAATAGAAAATCTTATTTCTATTTTAGAAATAAGAATAAACCACTAAGGTAGTTTATTTCTATTGCCCTGTTTGTCACACTTCTTGAAGTCATTATTCTTTCTGAATATTCTCTTCAGACTGAGACCTCATTGAGGTAACACACGAGGTAAATATATGACCTCCTATTACCCATCTTTGGGTAATAAAATCAGTTTGGTCTTGTGTCTTTAACCATATTTCCACTGCCTTTTATTGTTGAAAATAAAATCTGAAACCAATGGGTGTTTTTTCTTTTTCTTTTTTAGTTAACTAACAGGGTTAGGGTTTCACTATATGTTTTAAGAATTTTCTCTTAATACCTGGAATAGATTGAGTAATGAATATACAAACTCAAAGACTAGCAAAGTTTCTATGCTGCCAAAACAATAACCCCTGGAAGACTACTGCATATTATATGATTCTACTTTGGACATAAAGTGTAGCTTTTGATTTTCATGGAAAACAATTTTATTTTACTAATCCTAAGGAAATTTTTTTTAAACTTTTACTGCATTATGATGAGAAAAGTTATATGATTTCAATTTATCTGAATTTGTTAACATTTAAATTAACATTTAAAAACATATTGTAAGTAAATAGAATTAAATCACATTTTGTTTCCCTTTTGTACCTCCACTTCTCCCAGAGACCCCCCCCTTCAATACCTACAATATCTTTTTTGTCATATTCCTTAAAATTTATAAAATATTATAACAATAAAAATAAGTATTATAAAAGTTGTTTGATATAAAACAACAATCAATTTAACAGTCTTATGTAGATCCTTGTCTACAGCAATGGTGAAAATACATTTTTCTCAATATAAATTTTAAATAACTCTAAACATATTAACTGTATACTTCAAAATAATACATCACTATTGGTATTTTCTTAAATGAATATAAATATATAAAGTCTTTTTGTTTGTTTTGTATTTAGTAGAGTTTAAAATCTTGGCTCTTATTGTGGTACAAGTCCAAAATAAGAACAATTTTTAGACATTGGATTTCATTGTAATAAGGCTGTACTTCAATGACCCTCACATCAGAGGATTTTATCTCCACTGTAGCTAAGCTGAGAGTTGACAGTTCTGTTGCATCAAGAAATGAATTGTAGGCATGATCTAAGAAAATATTTTTAAGTTTGGTAGCAGGTATGATTTTTTATCACATTTGATTTCTCATATCACCTGATTAGTTGATCTGATAAAACCAATATTTCACTTCAATAATACTTTTCTATTGTTAACCTTTAATGATTTGCCTTTCCCAGATATCCAGAAATCATGTATGATTAATACAAATACATCACACACATGGCCCTAACAAGTGTATTTATGGATTCATAAGCCAAGTCCCTATCATGGGCATCGCTCTCAGCATTTTATTTAAAGTAGATACAATACCTTATTAAGCTCTAAACACTATATGGCTATTACATTCAGATGTTCAAAAGACGTCCACTATCATCACCTAAGCAGAACGTGAAACATGTCCTAGCAATACTCCCATGATTTTGCTACAAATGCCTATATTAGTTTGCTTTCTATTACTGAGATAAATACCATGATGAAAAGCAATCAGGAGGGAAAAGTCTTTCCTTAACTTATACTTACTTATTAAACATTATTATGGAGGGAAACCAAGAAAGAATTAAAGCAGTGTAGGAATCTGCAAGCAGGAAGTATCGTTGAGGCAGTGGGCCATGCTTTACGCTTCATTTGTCTCCAGAATTGTCCAGCTACTATTCTTTGTTTGTTTGTTTGTTTGTTTGTTTTGGTTTTTGTTTTGCTTTGCTTCAAAACAAGGTTTCTCTGTGTAGCCCTGGCTGTCCTGGAACTCATTCTGTAGACCAGGCTGGCCTCAAACTCAGAAATCTGCCTGTCTCTGCCTCCCTAGTGCTGGGATTAAAGGCGTGTGTGCCACCACTGCCAGGCTACCGTAGCTCATTTCAAGATGACAAAAAAAAAAAAAAAAAAAAAAAACTACCATGGGCCACAATGTACTGGATCATCTGGTATGAATTCATACAGTCCTCCGAGGTGGGAGTGAGGTGGATCATAGGAAAGACAGAAACAACATGCAGGAGACAGAGATTAGAAGCCTGCCAGTGAATACCATGGCAGTAGCAAGTGTATTTCTCATAGTCTACTTATCCTATACTACCATGAAAAGCAAGCCCACAAGCTAACAGAAACAATTTGCTAAAACATACACAAGACATTTGTTCTCACCCAAAAAATTCCCCTGTACCTTCCAACAAGGTCAATAGAATCTTCAGCTCCTAACTGTGAGCTGCAAATGTCCTCTTATCATTCCATGCCTCAGCAGGCTGGGAAATCTACCAATAGGCCTTGACCTGCCTTGACTCTGCCTGGTAAGCAGACTCTCTCATTTTCCCCTCTCTGTTTCAGAGAAGTGGCAAACGGATTCCAACAGCACACCACAAATATACAAACATTAATAAGTAAGGCTATGTAAACATGCATTTTATTTATTTATTTATTTATTTATTTATTTGTAGGTTTTTGTTTGTTTGTTTGTTTTTTGTTTTTTGAGATAGAGATTCTCTCTGTAACTGAGACATGGCTGTACTAGACTTGCTTTGTAGACCAGGATGGCCTCAAACTCACAGAGATCCTCTGCCTCTGCCTCTTGAGTGCTTGCATTAAAGGGATATGCTGTCATGCCCAGCTTACGGCATTTAATTTTAATGCTTTCTGTTTATCAAATACCAATAAATGTATGCTGAAATTTGTTCAGACAGTTGCATTGGAAATGAATTCTCTTAATTCTTAGTACCCTTACTACAATGAAAATGATCAAGTTATTTTTTCCTAAAAGTACATCATATAAGCAGGTGAATTTGTATGGCTGTCACAAGCATTTGTGTTACTTCCTTTTTACTTCAAAATTAGACGAGGTAGACATTCCACAAATCATGTAAAGGTGTTCTGTATATGACAAATTGGCTGCTATAGTCTTTTCAAAAGCTAACTTTATGAATAAATCAACAACCAAACCAAACACATTCAACACTGACTGTAGCAAGGAAAGATTAGCATCCTCTCACTTATGAATTCTGTACTGAGATCATTAATTTAGTTAGAGCTTTACATGTATGAACAGCCATGATGACCAAGGCAACTCTTATAAAAGACAACATTTAATTTTGGGTGGCTTACAGGTTCAGATGTTTAGTCTACTATCATCAAGGCAGAGCCCGTGATAGCATCCAGGCATGGAAGGGCATAGAGGAGCAGCGAGTTCTACATCTTGACCAGAAGGAAGCTAGAGGAAGACTGACTCTTCCCCACTGGGCATAGCTTCAAAGCCTACTGCAAAAGGCACTTCTTCTAAATAGGTCGCGCTTCCTAATAGCGCCCCTTCCACGGACCACACATAGTCAGACACCACATTCCACTCCCTGTCCCCACAGGCTCGTTCAAATAGATGAGCCTACGGCTGCCATATCTAAGCCTAATGCAATATACATGCAGTCCAGCTTCAAAAATCCCCACAGTCAGGCTAGAGACATGGCTCCATGATTAAAGAGCACTGTCCGCTCTTCCGGAGGTCCTGAGTACGATTCCCAGCAACCACATGGTGGTTCACAACCATCTCCAATAGAATCTAACACCCTCTTCTGGCATTCAGGTGTACATGCAGATAGAGCACTCACAGACAAAATAAATAAATAAATCTTAAAAAAAAAAATCCCCATCCCCACAATCTATCACACTGTCATCAATGTTTAAATGTCCGAAGTTCAAAGTCTTTACTGAGATTCTTGCAATCTCTTAACTGTAATCCCCTATAAAATCAAAATCAAAAGGCAGATTATTTATCTCCAACATCACAGTACATATGTTACAATTCCAAAATGTCATACTGGAAAAATACTGGACTGAATCAGGACCAAAAATCAGCTGGCAAACTCCAAACTCTGCATCTCCATTCATATCTCCAACCCCTTTCATCTTTGCTGACTGCAAAAAAAAGCGTCTTTTTCTTGGGCTGGATCCATTCTCTGTTAGCAGCTTTCCTCATCAAGTATCCCATGGCTCTGGCATCTCTAATATCTTGGAATCTCCAAGGCAATTTCAACATTATAACTTCTTGTTCCAGTGCCTGGGATCTACACATGATCTTCTGGGCTTCTGAAAAGGGGTTGGGTTATTCCTCCATGTCTTCCCTCTGTAGCACTCTGGGCTCTGTTTGACTCCACTCCATTGGTGTTACTGTTCTTGATGGTACCATGGTACTAGCATCTCCAATACATTGGGCTCTTCTGCTGTACTAGGCTTCACCAATTGCCTCTAATAGTCTCTCTTGATGATGCTAAGCCTTAACTTCTTTGCATGACTCTTTCAGTCCTGGGCCTTCAACTGCAGCTGAAGCTGCATCTTCACCAATGGCCTTCCCTGGCTTCTCACAGTGCCAAACCTAATGATCTCCATGACTGCCTTCGAAAGCAGTACACCCTAGGGGATTCTTACACATTACCAAGTCTAGGTGCAGCACAAGGTATAACCTTAGCTATCTCTGGAACACATATTTCCTGTGCTCTCAGATATCACGTCCTGGAAGGTTTCACAGTAGTGATGCTGGGCTCATCTTAATGTACCCTATTTGCTTCGCTCCAACTAACTAGCATGGAGTCTTCTGCTAGTCACAGTAGTACCTTCTATTCCTGACTCTAGAGCAACAGCAAACCCAAACAAAAAGCTTAGTTAGGTGGTGTCTTGCCCTGAGATCATCATTCCCTTATTCTGTTTTTCACCTTGAACACAGGATTCAGTTCATTCCACTTCCTTGTACCCCTTTATTACTTGAACCATATATTATGTATTTTTTCTTTTGTGGCTTGCTAGCTTGATCATAGCACTCTCTACAGGATTGAACCACAGGATGAAGTCCAAACTAGTATTTTTTGAGACTTTCTTTGTCAAAATGATTAATCTGAATCTTCTTACATTAGCCTCAGGCAGACTTTTCAGACAATGGCAAAATATCAGCCATGTTCATCACCAAAATATCACAAAAACAGTCTCAAGGACACTGCAGTGGCTATTCCTAGTTTTCAACTTGACTACGTCTGAAATGAATTACAATCCAGAATTAGAAGGCTCACCTGTGGCCCTAATCTGGAGGCTGAGAGATACAAGTTTCTGACCTGAATCTTGGCATGGAGACCTTGAGGAATAGTGGCTACGAATCCCATAGGATTAACATAGAAAGCTCTATGAGTTCAAGGTCATCCGGGGTTAAAGGTGTGGTGGCACACACCTTTAACCTGGGCCACACTTTTTGCTGGAGATATATATATATATATGGACATTGGAAGAAGGAAGGCTCGCTCTGCTTCGCCTGCTTGCCTTGTGGGACTGAGCAATTGCTGGATCCTTGGACTTCCATTCACAGCTGCTGCCCTGACTGTTGTTGGGAGTTGATTCTTGGGAGTTGGACTACAAACTGTAAGTCGTCAATAAATCCCTTTACTACATAGAGACTACCATAAGTTCTGTGACTCTAGAGAACCCTAACTAAGACAGACACACACTAACATTCTTCTTTTTTGAAAATGCTTGAACCAGGCCCTCATAGTTCAAATCACCTTAAGCACCAAAGTATTCCTACTAGGATGGCTCATTGAGCCCCACTTAAAGCATCCCATGACTTTCCAAATACAAAGCTTTTTTAAGTTTCTATTTGATCTCTGACTCCTGACCTCAGACCCAATTATCAAGCTAGATTCCCAACACTGTCCCCAAATCTCTCCTATTACATGGAATATAATGTATTTTATATATATATATATATATAGTATATGAAATATATATATATATTTCATTCTTTGCATCACTTGTTGCCTGTTACTGTCAGAAAACAATAATCAACAAACTTTTTCATGTTCACTTGTAGGACAGAGGTATATTTTTATAACATTAATTGTTGAACCTATAGGTCAGGACTCACAGAAAGTGTCTCATTTATGTAGCATCCAAGTCAATGCCAGGTACCAACTTATAACCAACTATATAGATTTATGACTCCGATGGAACTGTAGTTACAGACCACTGTGAGCTGCCATGTGATGGCTGGGAATGAAAACGGTTCTAACAGTGCTCTTCACAATGGCCTGCAGTTCCACTAATTCACTTTCAATAAAGTAAAATAGAATATGGTAGAAAAGAGATTTGAAATACAAGGACGAGGTTTGAAAAAAGCTGCAGGCAGGTAGTGGAGTATGCCTAAAAGAATCTACGCATGCTTCAGGTGAAGAGCTGAAAGAGTAGGGATACCTTTGGTGTTCTTGGTCTTTGTGGTCTTTTTCCTTTCTATATTTGAGAATTGTGGCATTGATACATTTATTGGTTAGATCACAGATGATGATTCATCTGGCCCCTGAGCAATCTACTTTTACATTGTCATTTATTTTGATTTTCAGCTCAAATACAACATGAACATCCCATGGGCACTTCTGACCATCAGTTTTATAATTTACATATGTTTCTGCATGACTTTGAGCTAAAAGTGCCCCTAAAAATCTCTGCTTTTACCTTGTGACCACGTTCATAAGGAGATTTCACTTAGCACGCTTAGGAGCAGGCAAACTTCTATGGGAACGTATCCACATTCCCTAAGTGAAGTCTCAATGCTTCCTTTTCTAGAAGAAAATCATTGCTTTGGAAATGGCTCCCATGCTCTCCTTGCCTGCCACAAGAAAAAAAAAATCTACCTCTCCGACTAGATCTACTGGCTATTCTTGAGCCATATTTAATATATCTGGGATTAGCTAAAACCCAAATAGTTGGCTATTTGGGGGGATTTTTTTTAATCTTAGCTTTTGAAATGGAAGAACCCTTATATAATCTGGATCTTTGAGTTGATCTGATCCAACTTTAATCTAGGCCGCAGCTTATATATACAAAGGACACTGAAGATAATAGACACCTCTTTTTCTTTGCCTGCTTGCCCTACCGCTGGCTATCAAGTTAACAATAATAATAATAAAACTGGCATTAGGGCTTACTTCTTTGAAATTCTGATATAAATTGAAGACCAGCTGAGGCATACAGCCACATGGACTGAACCACTACTGGATTCTTCAACTTTCCACTGATAGACAGGCACTGTTGGGCTGGTAGAAGGACACAGCTCTTGAAGCATTCTAATAAATCCATTTCCATCATGATAGAGAGATTGAATCTATTAGTTCTCTTTATCTAGAGAAACTTTACATGTGAGTTTTGTTGTTATTTGTTTGTTGTACCAACACAATGAGGAAGATGTGCTGGTTAACAATAATGCTCCACAGTGCTTGCATTGTGGTTCCCACTTGGCTCTGAGGGTTGACTCATAACTATTAGGTGGAAAGTACTTGTAGTTTACCTGAATCCTGACGAAGACACAAAACAAAAATCTTGTTTCCTAACATCCCTCTTTAATTGTTAATATTCTGGGTACCCTTCCACTTGTGGGACAGACTGATAACTCCACTGTCAATTGAGAAATGGGCTATGCAAGTGCCACCAACCTTAGTAGAATCTGTGTGACAAGTTCCACAGAGTGAGTCAAAAACTTCAAAAGAAGGAGGCCTCCTGGAAGCGGCTGTGGAACTCTTGGCTGGAGCAAAATATCGAGCTGTTGTTCTCATGGCAATTTTTTTTGTGTTATCTTCTTCTATTTTTTTTCTTATTTATGGGATGTTTCTGATGGCCTAGGCTGAGATTTTAGGGGAGAAACTGGATATGAAACCATCTCTTGAGATGGGGTCACTAGCCATGACCTTATCTCCGGTGAAAACCAGCGCTTTACTTCATAAATTGCCCAACTAGCCAGGCATTCAACAGGGTCCTAGGGCAGGGGAGAGGGAGACTGAAAGAGACAAGAGACACGAAGAATGAGAGCAAGAGAGTTGTGTGATCACGCTCCAAAAACTTTACTTCAGGGATGGCAATATAAACACAAGCAGGAGAAAGCTTCAAGGGAGAGGGGAAGAGCCTGCAGCAAGGGAGGCCAGGTGGCAACCTTCAGTTCCTGGAACCAAGGGTCAATGTCCTCCACACCCACAAATACTCTGTTAGACGGTACGTGTTCTCTTAGGGCTGTAAGTGTAAGCTAGCAAATTTTGACTAGGCCATAGTTAAAGCCGTGGCTCCCGGTATCAAATCATTTACAAAATTACAAAATAGTATTATGATAAATAAAAACTTTCCCAATAACAAAATTTTACATGGCAATATGTGTGTCGTTGTTGGAAGTGGGCTTTGGTTTATGGTAAAGAAAGCCTTAAATAAAGAATTAAAGTAGTTTAAATTTACACCTTGAAGATTCACAGAAAATTGGGTAGTAGATGTTAAATAATAACTGACCATAAAATCTTATTAACCTGCTCTTGGAAATATGCCATTAGACTTGGATGATTTTGTGCTTTAGTGTGCCAAATAACAATGATGTTATCTGTTTTATCCGTGATAGCTCCATTAAACACACCTTCTAAGAGTTGTAATACTTGCTTCATTACGTATAAAAACCCTTGCTGGAGAGCTGAAAAATATACTCAGATTCAAACTGCCTCTGTGTCTGTTTCTGTTTGTCACCGCCGAATCCTTACCCCCTTAGCCTTCGAGGACTCTCGTCCCAAGGGACCCCCACATCCAACTGAGGTGGTCCACAGCATGCATGTTATGGACCTTGATTGCAGGAAGAAAAAGGGGAAGTGCCTACTGAGGGCTGTAACTGGAGCTCAGGACAGCTCTAACGTTGCAACAAGGTAGCACAGGGTCTCTGCCCACAAAGAGGAGAAGCAGGGAGCTGAACATTCAGAAGCTGGAGTTGTGGATCCTTCCGGACCTGGGTGGGAAAACAGACACAAGTAGTACAGAAATGCAAAGCTCTGCAAGCTCTGCAAAACGACTGGCTTCTGATTGGCAGCCTGTGCCCGGAACTAATCCACTGTGTCCCTTCAGCGCGCTCTAACCCTAAGGGTGTTGCTTATGTCACTCAAGAATCATTAGCCAATCAGTACATCTACTCGGTCTTGCCAATCAAAAGAGAAGGCGGGCTTTTCCGGGAGCTTTCCTGCCGGTTCCTCTCTGAAGCTGGGCAATCCGGAGTGTTTCTATTTAATGTGTTTTGTGTGCCACTGCTGGGTGCTGTGAGGAGAGCTCAGGCAAGCTCAGAAGTCCCGACATGGTAAGTGCAGCGCCGTCTCCCACAAGGGGAGGAGCAGGCGGCTGAGCAGAGGGGGCTGGTGTGCTGGGTCGTCCCTGGGGCTCGGTGGTAAACAGCAGCCGGACAGAAGCTGTGCCTTGTGAGGTTCCCTGTGGTCCTGTTCTCTCCCTGGACCCGGAGGTGGCCTCTGAATAACCTCACTGGGGTGGCTGCATCTGCACAAAGTATTGGGGAAAGGACTTCTGTGTAGAAACATCCTTGGCAAGAACCCAAACTCGGAGAGCCCTAGTCTCTCTGGTGTCTTCAGTAAGATAAGGCTTAGCATTTAGCCCTTTAATATGTAAGTGTAAGATCTCTTTGGTGTTAATTCTGTGGAAGCTGTAAAAGGCATCTCGTATGCTGGGTAGCACTCCAATATTAAGCTGTGATGTAGAAGAGCAAAATTGATGATGTAAAGGGTTTACCAAAACTTACAGTGGCACCAAGTAGAATGTAGCTGAGGGGGGTCTGCCTCTAGGACACCCCACAGATAATAGGATGCTAGTATACATGTGTTTGTTTACCAGGATTGTCCAGACATTTGTCTACAAACCATAACAAAGGAGACAAATCTGGTTTATAATCATGGACTAGGCCCATCGTGGTATCAAAGAACAGGCCTCTAACAAGTGGCTGTAAGGGGCAAAATAGGGGCAACCAACATTAAGGCCTGGTGTGCCATAAAGGTCTGGATTTCTTCTTGAGAAAAGCATAGTTCTGCTACATGGACAAGACTACACCTGGTGAAAAACAGGTCGGGCAGTGGCGCACGCCTTTAATCCCAGCACTTGGGAGGCAGAGGCAGGTGAATTTCTGAGTTGGAGATCTGCCTGGTCTACAGAGTGAGTTCCAGGATAGCTAGGGCTACACAGAGAAACCCTGTCTTGAAAAAGGAAAAACACAGTTGTGTTGAGGACTGGCCTGGACAAGCAAGGCTTTCTCTGCGCCTTCATGTATGGAGGGTGGCACAGCTCCTTCTCAATCTGCAGAGCCAGTAGCAGCCTGGGGGTTAGGCTAAATTTGGGAGCTTTCCCTAAGGCCCTGAAGTCCTGAGAATAAAATAGAGTTCCTTCTCTGAAGCTAGGAAGGTGCTTGGGAGAGCTGGTAGTGGTCTGGGGCCAGGGCCTTGGGGGCTGGGTTGCTTCAGATCCTGACATCCCAACTCTTCCTACCACACCAGGCTATGGTTATCAGTCCCGAGTCCAGTGTGGGCTTGCTCAGTAATGTTTTGAGATGTTCTCTCTTCCCCCTTTTCCAGCTTTTTTTAGATCCCTCTGGTGTTTTTCCCATTGTATGGTGGTTTGTGCTGATTTCACAGAGGTCTCCCATTTTGTTCCATTTTTCCCTTGAAGCCTACTTGACATAAGACAGAGATTGTCAAAGACATCCCCATCCCAACTTTGATACTTTCTTCCTTCTACTTTTCCTGTCTTCTCGTCTTCTGGCTCCTCCATCTCACGACCATGTCACTGAAGAGTGACCTGCTGATTCAAGGCACTGATGTACTTAAAAAAATAATTCTGGTGTTGTTAATCTCTCCCAAGAAGTCACTGCAACTTTGTTTTTGCCTCCCTTTGAGGCCTTTTGAATTGTCTGTGGAACTTGCCTCAGCCTTGTCTGGTCTCAGAACATCTGTTTTTGAAGCAGTGATGTTTGATTGTCCTGAGAAATAAAACTCTCCCTGCCTGGTATTGGGGCCTTCACGAGGCCCCCTGGGAGGTTTTTGGCAGGGGGTTGCCCCATTTGTCTGTTGTTGCTCTACATTCCCTAGTCAAACGTCGGCCTTTGCCACACCTTTGACATATTCCAGATGGCACAGGCTCCCTTTTGGTATCACTTTGGTTTTTCCTGCAGTCATTTCTGAGATGACCCTGCTCACCACAATTAGAACCTTTGAAATCTTGGGTTATCTCTAGGTGTCTAATTGCAGCTTTTCCTATTACAGTCATATCAGGCAAGAAAGATCCAACATAGTGTATCTAATCCACTCATCTATTGATGCTGACCTTGCCATTAGGCAGAAGTTGCCCCATTCCATCTACAGACAAAATATTGTCCAGAAAAGGACACACTATGTGGAATAGTCTGACCACCTCTGCCAAAAACTGGGTGATCAGCCCTTTAAATTCTGCATTACAAAGGTCTGTCAGATGCTCCAGGCCAGAAGGCTGAAGAGCGATGCTCCAACGTTTTGAAGTAAAGGACTGTCCAGGTGATCAGCAGTCTCTACAAATTGGCTAGTTTTGGAAGCTATATTTTGTGCTTCTCATATTTTCAGGTAATATCAGTCATTCTTGGATTCCTGATAGGGTTGAAGACTGATAGCTAGCCCAAGCTGTTTAACTTTGAGAAAGATGATATAGATTTGAGAGGATGGTTTTCAGGTGGCATACATTCTGAAACCAGGATATGAGTGAGGTATAGAATTATATCTTTTAAATTAGGGTAAATGACAGAGGTCCTATTTAATTGACAAAAATGATAGACTGGTGGTAAGTCTGTCTTGTACTTCATAAATTACAAAAGGTTAACAGTTGTGCTCAATTTATATCTGAGACAAAAGACTCTTAACTGAACAAAAAGGGGGAAATATTGTGGATAGCCCTGGTCTTGTATTTTGATGCTAATTCTCCTCTCCTGGAAAGCACTGCAGATGAGGAGTGAAGCACTATACAGGTGCCCTGTGAACCTTCTCCCCACCTTAACTTTTCAAATAAAGGGTAAGGCTGATGACTGGGCATCAGGAGGGAAGATGGAGCTGAAAAGCTTGGGGGAGAAGCGGAGAGAGGAGACGGGGGAGTTGACTCGAGAGGAGGATGACAGAGGAGGACCAGGTGGAAGGAAGATGGAGCTGAAGCACTCGGCTTGGAGGAATCGCAAGTCATATGGGATCTAATAGATGGGAACAGAGTAGTGTAGTGGTAGATCTGCCCAATCTAGGCGAGTAGCTTGTATACCAATTAATTGAGTTGTGAATTCATTGGTTGGGTAAATTGGGTTAAAAATTTACTACAACATTCTGGTTTTATCATTTCTCTGTAAATCTCCCTTCTATGGGACTTGCAGCCTCCGGTCCATATTTAAATTGTTTAAAACATAACTCGGGGCCTGAACCTAAAAGAGACTTAAAGGTTGACAGCTTATGTGGAATGTAAAATCTGTTCTTGGCTGTGTCTTCTCTGAGCATTAGTCATAGCTGAAATATGCTGTCATTAAAGAGATTTTTCTTAGTTAATCTTGTAATCATTTGTGGAGTGGTTTCTCCTGGGGAAGGTATATTAATTCTAGGATAGCTGCATCAGCTTCCCTGTTATAGAAGTATTTCTAAGACAAGTTATGTTGACTCAGGTATCTTTGATCCAGGTCTCATGCTCCCCAGGCAATGACCTTGTTCTCCTATTGATGAAAATTACTAAATTATTGAGATAAAGGAGTGTAGCACAGCAGTGTTTTAAAATTCCTCATTTGAGTCATGTAATGAACTCTTCATTTCAGTATCAGGTTAAGGGTTTTGCTGTGGAGCATGCCTTCTGCCTTCAGACCAGAACAGGAGGAACAGTTTACTGTGTATACTGTCAGATGAAACAGGATGGGCAATAGCTAGAGTGCAGACTAAAGTTAAAAGGAGACAGCTGCAGGCTTCACCATTATGAAGAAGGACCTAATTCAGACAGGGTGAATGACTTTGTAATTTTCCAGCATATATTAATTTATGTGCATTGTGGTGGCTATTCCTGGTAGTCAGCCTAACTATATCTGGAAACAACTCCAATCCAGAAAAGGAGGGTGCACACCTGTGATCTTGAGACCGGAAGACACAGGCTTCTGACTCAGATTTTGACATGGGATGACAGAAGCTTTTGATCCAGATCTTCAGGCCTAGTGGCCATGAAAAGCTTATTCCCAGACAAGGTATTTTACACCTTTAATCCCAGGAGACTGGCAAGCAGATCTCTGAGTTCAAGGCCAGCCTGGGACAAAGGAAGTTCCACTTCCAGACTTGGTGGTACACACCTATAATCTAGGTCACACGTTCTCCTGGAAGCCTACAGAAAGACCAGGGGAAAAAGGCAGGCCTTCTTCACCTTGCACTTGCTGGCCAGCACATCTGTTGGAACCTACTTCTTCCAGGATTCCAGCTCATACAGAGGACAAGCTGGAATGCCTACTGTTGTGGGACTGAGCAACTACGAGATTCTTAGACTGACCATTGAAAACTGCCCATTGTTTGCTTAGTCGTGAGTGCAGAATGGCAGTCATTTTAATAATTTGCTGTATTATAGAGACATTCCATAAGTTCTGTGGCCCTAGAGAACCCTCATGGATACTCATGTGAATAAAAACAGACCAGATTTGTGGGTGTAGAAAATGGCTATGTTAGCTGGAAGGAGTCAATATTGAATTTCTATTTCAGTGATGTGTGTGTGTGTGTGTGTGTGAATGTGCGTGAGTGCGCACACACACAATCCATGTTGACACAGTTAAGTCAGCTCAGAAATTTGAAACACATGTTGCTGGCCGCGTGTCAGGTTTGAGTTCTCAGCAGCTAACACTGCACATAGGGACAAGGTCAAACACTATCTTGTAACGCCGTTCCCTCTACCAGAGAAGGGTGTGCTCTTCTTCAAAGTCATTATACCTATGGGTTCTTTCAATTATATTGATCATTTTACAAAGTCCGTTGTTGGATGTTACTTTTTAAATTTCATATTCTTTATGCATCACCATTCCGATCTCTTGTTTATTCTCCAGTGTTTCCCATTCACTAAGAATTTCGTTCCTTTTTCTAAAAATATTTTGTATTTGTGTGTGTTTAGAGCAACATCTCCTATAGCTCAGCCTTTCCTTATGCTATGTGGAAAGTTAAGACTTGCTATGAACACCTGACCTGCCTCTGCTGCTCTGTGCTTGGAAGACTGTCCTGCTGCTCCTTTCAGGCAGGGCTCTGACTGCTCAGTGAGAAGAGACGGAGAGCAGTGAATGAGCGTCCTCCAACCTCCCTGGATGGGGTGAGGGGTTTACAGATTAAGAGGGACCTGTGTAAGCATTGAGTTCTCTGACCAACTTTGAGTCTGGTGTAATCACACACAGAAAAGGAGGGGGAAGGAGGAAGGTGAGGGCCTGTCTGCCTTGACAGTAGTTGGTACTAGCCATGAGTAGTCAGGTGATCAATTTCAGACAATCAGTAAAGTCCATTTAGGAAGTTCCTAGAGCCGGGCAATCACAATCTGCATGAGGAACTGGACTTATATCTAGAAACCAAATTTCTGTATTTACTCTGATTCAAGCAACACAAGATCTAGACAAACTGGTGTGGCTGTGCCTAACATTAAAATTATTTGTTCTGTCTGAAAATACACACAGTGAGAGAAAAGACATGAGTAACACTTGGTGTGCTCTAGCACGTATGTTTAGTCCCTGAAGAATATTGGATCATAAATCCTGTTTCAACTTTTAAAAAATGTTTTTGAGATAATTCAATTATTTCGTTCTTCTTTCTCCCTACTATTAAGTCTGAAACCCTGGGACAAATGGTTGAGTGGCCTATTTAACAAATCAAAGCAAACCTGGTGGTCAGGTTCTCTCAGCAGACCTCAGTCCTTACCAGCTTCAGGGTGTGGCTGCATACCTCACCCTCTAGCCCAGGGGTAGGGCTGCCCTTCACCCAGCTGCCATTCCTTATGCAATCCAACCATTTTGGTTACTTGGTCTTTTTCATCTGTCACTAATCATTCTGATCTCTAGGTCTGGATCTTGAATCTCTCCTCTTTCCTCCCTCCACATGGCTCCGGGTCATGTCTACTTTGTACTCTTTCAGTTGTTCCTGGATCTGGCTGTATTGTCTCTTTTATACATAATAAACCCAGGAGCAGTCATGTCCTTTCCTTTGTTATTTCTTTTTCCCCATTCACTTCTTATTAACCACCCCTTGTTTTAAACTTCATAGCCACCTTTTCTTTTTAACTATGTGACTGTTTGAATTTCACTGCAGTTTGGCTGCAGAACTTCCCAACTATGAAGCAAACATTGTGTGTGGTGATGGAATATGCAAACACAGGACCCTGTGCCTTGAAAAAGGAAATGAAGTGCTGCAGGTGGCTAGAACATTCTATTAAATACAATCTTCCCAGACTAGGGTTCTTTCTGCACCTAGGGTGGAAGGGTAGATCTGGGAAGGCTGCAGCTGTCGGAGGCATTTGCTCTCTGATCCCCCAGTAGAGGAGCTGCTATTGTCCTCAGGCCCAGCTGAGTTTTTCAAGCTCATGAGGGACTCTGGGAAGGCCTAACAATCAGGATCACCAGTGGAAGGTAGCTTGCAGGTTCTTTCCAGGATTCTCAACAGATACACCTGCAGCAAGCTGTGAGGAGGACCACAAGCCATGACATGGTGAGTGTGGGGGTCAGCATCACCAGGCTAGGAGGAGCATGTCTTCTGGGCTATCAGAGTATGATCTGCTGAGACTGAGAGGGGCAATTAGTCAGACTGTGGTTCTGTTGGTAGTGATCTGAGCAGAAGAAGCCCTTGGCCTCTGACCCTTCCTGA
>JADRCD010178950.1:339-23124 GCA_019843815.1 Montemys delectorum
CTCTCTCTCTCTCTCTCTCTCTCTCTCCCTCCCTCCTCTCTCTTTCCGTGCTACTGCCCCCTCTCTCCCTCTCCTCTTACATGTGGAACTGTTTGGGCCTAGTGTGTGATGCTTTCTGACTCGGTCGCCGCCAAGCCCATCAAGGAGGAGGAGGAAAAGGAGGAGGAAAAAGAGGAGGAGGAGGAGGAGGAGGAGGAGGAGGAGGAGGAGGAGGAGGAGGAGGAGAAGGAGAGGCCAGCCATCAGCATGTGGAGAGAGAGGGGGAAAGGGATGGGGAGAGAGAGGGGAAGGAGCAGGAGCAAGGGCAAGAGAGCAAGAGAGAGAGGAGGGGCAAGCAGCCCCTTTTGTAGTGAGTCAGGCTGTTCCCAGCCTGTGGGACAGAGCCTAGACAAAATGCCAACAGTCAGTGCCATACTTCTCATGACTTCAGCATTATGAGATTTAGTATGGCATCTCACAGCTTAGCATGTAATCTGTTTTGTTCAGTGTTTTCATGAAGACACAGTGCAGAGTTCTAAAATGTTAGTTAGGTTGTATCTGTGTGCATGCACTGAGATAGGTTAGGCTGACTCCATGGCAGACTTTGAATTAGCAGTTCAAGACACTAAGCCTAAATCTCTGTTTCCAAGAACTGGGAACGTCCAGGCAAGTCAGTTACTGGAAAATAAAAAAACAAAAACAAACAGGCCTCAGGCACTCAGGCAGCCAGTCAAAAACTGCCCTGCCATCAGAAGTTACCCTGCCACCTGGCCTGAGGCAAGGACAATGGGTCAACAATAGTTTCCAGACTTCCCCAGCAACAGTTTCCAGCCCCCCATACCCCAGCAATGGTTCTGGAATGTCCCTAGAGATAGAGTCAACAGATTAAGATAAAGGTCACCTACCCCTTTCTAGAATTCCCTTAGTGTGCTTTAAACTTGTCCTGCGAGCTCACTGGGAAACCTCCATCCTGGTATATGGTAGACCCTAGCATGCAGACATCTGCAGAATAAAACGCTTTTTGCTTTTGCATGTTATTTGAGTCTGAGGTATCATTCAGACATGTTTCCATGTGCTTATCTGTCATTAGTGAAATCAGTTCTCTATTTTGGATGGTGAAGTTTTTATATCTAGCATTTTCACTTGTATCTTAATAAAATTTCTCTTTACCTGTTCAAAATTTCAACTGTCCACACACATTTTTTTTTGTTGTTTTTCAAGCCCCTATCCATCGTTTCCAGTGTAAGTATATCATGCTGCATCTGCTTCCATATCCTATGGATACTATTTTCCTCCTTCTTTGATGCTATTTCTTGTTATTTTCATGTTTTTTTCCACTGAGCACTGTATCTATATTATATACAGATATTGGCACACTCAGTATTTCCCCTAGGAAACAAGCTTGATCTCCTATCAAACTGCTAGAGATGAGGCTTCAGTCAATCTAGTCAAACATCAAGCTGCTCCTGAGTATTGATAACAAGTTTCACTGAAATTAAATTATTGACTTTCTGCAAACATTCTGAGGACAGAATTGGTGTCTTTTCTTCAGCAGAGCTTGGGGTTTAAGCATCACTGAGGTCTCACTGGCTTCTTCAGGCTGTATGATATCAATATGTACTTTTCAGATCATGCACAGAGCTATTTCTGACTCACACTCTGTCCAACTCTTTGGGTCACTTCAGAGTTCTATTTCCCCGACACTTACCCCCCCCCCCTTCCTCATTTTAGAAACATACAGTGTTTCTTTGGGCTGAGTTCAGTGGGCAGCCACTGAAAGTCTAATGTACCTCCTAGGAACATTCTCAGCTTCTCCACCCAAACTTGTCTGATGGGGAATCTCATTCAGACCTTCAGCCCCAGCTTCTCATCATGGGTATAGACATTGCTGAAAGGCACTTAGGGAAGCGTTCTACTGCCCAGAATAGGAGGGGTATTTCTCAGCTGCTCTCTCTTAGAGCACACACTATTAGTTGTTAGACAATGCCAAGTACTGACTTAGCTTCTGTCAGCAACTGGATCAAACTCTTCACTTCCTGTTCCTGTCATTCATTCATTCTCTGACAGTGTCTTCTAGGCAGAAACAACTGCCCTTTGAAAAAAAAAGAATTGTGTCTTCTGCCAAATAAAAGGCACAGGTTAATTCCTTCGTGGTTTGGTGGTACAGGCTGCAGGCTTGTTTACCACTGTTGAAAACCGCAGGAGTTTTAAACTTCTGTGGCATCGCTGTCTTTGATTACTGCAGTCACTAAGTATGAAGAACTTTCCAGGTTACTTATGTAGGCTTTGTTAAGTGACATTATTTAATGGAACATGCTCTATTTGAAAGCTTCTGTCAAACAACTTTTGACTAATGACTTATCTCTAAATTACTTTTGGCTAGTGACTTGCAGACTGCAATATCCTACCTACCCGTGAAAAGCTTTCAGAGTTTCCCCACTATTTTAAGATATTGTCAAAAGATGACATTATAGAATGTAAATGCCTATTGATTGGTCTTGGAATCTTTTTTTTTTTTTTTTTTTTTGGATCACTTTGGAGCCCTATGACAGACACGATGTTCTAGACATTCTAAATATTCACGCAGAGGCATCCTCACACATAGTAAAGATTCAAACATATAAAAATCAGATGATCAGCCGGGCAGTGGTGGCACACACCTTTAATCCCAGCACTTGGGAGGCAGAGGCAGGAGGATTTCTGAGGCCAGCCTGGTCTACAGGAGTGAGTTCCAGGATAGCCAAGGCTACACAGAGAAACCCTGTCTCAAAAAAAAAAAAAATCAGATGATCAAATTTGCTCTAACACTAGCAGCTAACTCCTCAAAAGCTTCTCATCAAAGCAGCTCTACTTAGCTGGGGAAATGGCTCAAAAGTAAAGCCTCCTGGGCGGGCGAGATGGCTCAGTGGGTAAGAACACTGACTGCTCTTCTGAAGGTCGTGAGTTCAAATCCCAGAAACCACATGGTGGCTCACAACCACCCGTAATGAAATCTGACTCCCTCTTCTGGTGGTCTGAAGACAGCTACAGTGTACTCATTTATAGTAATAAATCTTAAAAAAAAAAAAAAAAAAGTAAAGCCTGTCACCAAGTCTAAAGACTCGAGTTCCATCCTCAAGTCTCATGGTATAAAAGTAGAGAACAAATTTCTAAAAATTGCCCTCTGACCCACATTCCCATAGAATGTCATGTGAACCCCCTCCAGAATATTTCTAAAATCTCTTACCTGTCGCAGTGATGTCACATTTCCCCCTCTCAGTGCAGGACTCAGTTGAGAATTGTACTTTGTGTTTGGTGGTCATGATTCCTTAGTTCCTTACAACCTGGAGTAGCTGGGTGGTCCTTTGTTATAGTCATGAAATTTGTGGTTTCAGCATGTTAATGCCAATCTGACATTCTTTGATGTGAACATGGAACTATCCAATTTTCCTCATGTCCAGATTCAGGCAATGCATTCTTGTCAGAGAGTTCAGAACAGTACAGCATCAACACACACACACCCCACTGGAAATGTTAACTTCAGTAACCCACTAGAGTTTGGTACCTCTCAGGTTCCTGCACCTACCATTTGTAGGTCAAAGCGTTTTCTGAAGAGATACTCCAAAACCATGAAAATATATGATGTTTCAAATCCCTGTCAAGAAGTCTGGTAGTAACTAATGGCTCCTACCTGGTTTAGCTTCCATTGTCACCTGTGTCCCTCTTCCAACCATGGTGACTCATTGACATTATACTTCAAGAGTAATTTTTTTCATCCATAAGCTCATTGTGGTCTGATGAATTTCTACTTCTATTCAATGGGTTATAACCGAGCTACTACTACTGCTTATTCAGATTGGGTCAATTCAGCCCCATGTAGATTTACTTCCCATGTGTCTGTCACTCTTCAGGTAATTCCATATCCTGGTTCATTTTTTAGTGACTTTTTTCTATCACTGAAGTCATCTGGTTCTCCTCTGAGCCTGCACATTTTACATAGAACCATCTAGGAATCAAGATTGAAAAGCCCAGCATGCTTTTTGTCACTAAGGTAGCATAACATCTAGACCCTCTGGTATGACAGAACTGTGCTTGTGTTGTTATCATCAGTAACACATGTTCTAACTGTGGACCTGTACACACACCTGGACTTCTTGTCGTGCCCCTCTCTTTCATAGTTGAATGTTTTAATCTTTCTGCTCCTATTTATAAATATCTTTTCTGCATTGGGGATCCCAGCTCCCCATCTTTAGTTTATTGACTTGTCCTATTAGCAATCCTGCACATAGCCAATCTTCGGACTGTCCCCACCCCCCTAGCAATCTTGGACCTGCTAGACATTCTCTTTTCTCTGGATTTGCCATATCTATCACCGTCTTTCATCAGAGTGGCTGTAGGGATACATGACTGTCCAGAGATCAGGCCTATTCGCTTTCTTGTTGGAGGGAGGTGAGGGCTGTGAGATTCCTGAGACTCACAAGATGAGTCCTTTACAAAGTTCTCATAAGATACTCCTCTTCCTGAGGGCCTAACTGTGACTTCATTAGCCATAGACCTTTGACTGGGGTGAAGATGCACTCAATACTGCTGTCGGGAGCTACAGTTAACTCATTGGTTCAACAAATTAGACACTTCTTTACATTTTCCCAGGGAAATAACCTTGGTTCCAGCACCTCCTCAGCTTTTAGCCATACCACGTTCTTTATGTCACTTTGTTTCTCATAAGTTGCATGAGTGTGCAGGATATGCATTAGTACGGTGCCCACAGAGGCCAGAAACGGCCACTAGACCCAGAAGAATTGGAGTCACAGGCAGTTGGGAGCTTTCCTGACCTGGTACTGGAACCCAAACCCAGTCCTCGGTAGGAGCTCTTAACCACTGAGCTTCTCTCCAAATCTCTTTTCTCATCTTTTTAGTCTTATCTACCAGCCATCTCCAGGAAAAGAGAAATTAAAAGACAGAAAGGAGAAAACAAAATAATGTCCTTTTTTCCCTCCCTAAATAAATATGTCCAAAAAAAAAAAAAAAAAAAAAAAGGATACTTGAAACCAAGTTTAAAACTATTTTGTACCACCCTTTATCTGTGTCTGTGTCTCTGTAATTAGGAACAAAAATATTTTGTAAAGAGTCTATGCACAGAGGGTCCCCTACCTGCTCAGAGGAGAAACGGAGAGGGGATGGAAGAAGGATCATAGGAGGGGGGTGACCGGAAGGGGACACTGATGTAAAGTGAATAAGTAAAAAATAAAAGTAAATTTAAAAAAGATTCTGCATATGAAAACTTGGAATAAAACCTTTGCAACATGTGTGCCAGTTTTCTATCACAGTTGTAACCATCACCTAACCACTAGCGTAGAGTAGTCTATGCCGGTTACAATACACAGAGAAGGTCAGAAGTCTGAATGGTTCTCACTGAGCAAGTACCAACATTTTGGCAAAGCTGTGTTCCTCCTCAAAACCCTAATGGGAACTCTGTCTCTCTGCATTTCCCAGCTTTCGACCGCCTGCCAGCGTCTCCTGCTTGGTGCCTTTTTTCTTCTCTTTCAAAGCCAGCAAGGCAGCCTTTTCCAATGTCTCTCCGATTCTAAAGTTTGTCCTATCTGTCTTCAACTTCCAAGGCTCTTATGACATCCATTCCCATGTCTGTTCTAGGACAACTTGCCTGTTTTAGAGGTCAGTTTCTTAGCAACCTTAACTCTTCTTTGCTGTAGAGTAAAACAAGTGCAGAGGTTGGCCGGGTAGTAGGGTGCAGACATCTGTAGAAGCAAGCACTCTGCTTCACGGGAGACAAAGGCTGTGTCGTTGTCGTAAGTGCAGGAGTAATTTCAAAATCAGTGAAGCTAACTTATCAGAAAAGTGGGCAAAGAACATGCCCAGTAAATGAAGGGAAAGTAGAGATAATGACTAAAAGCATTTCAAAGACTTCTCAGTCTATCAAATAATATTCAAACTAGAGAACATCCAGGAGACAAGTGTCTCTTAATCAGATTGGCAGACAAATTTTTCCCCTTAATTAAGACCAGTGTTAGTGAAGGCTGAGATTAAAGAGCACATATATTGCCAGTGGAACTAGAAACTGGTATTACATTTCTGGCCTGCTATTTTGCAGTATGTATCTATGGTCTTAAACTTGCAAAACCATTTGTCTCATTAAGTCTATATCTAGAGATTTATCCTAGGGTAAAAAGAAAGGTGAATCGGTGGCTGTGGCTTTGTATTAGAGTAACTGAGCTCTACTCTCAGCACCCCATACACAAAAAAGGGAAAAAACAAAAAACAAAAAACAAAACAACAACAACAAAAAAAAACAAACCAAAAAAAATCCACTTATAAACTATTTGTGATGGAGTTGGAGAGATGGTGACATGGTAGTTTGGCAGTTAAGAGCACTTGCTACTCTGGCAGAGGACTTAGATTCGATTCCCCACACCCACATGGCAGCTTACAACCAACTGTAACTCTAGCTCCAGAGAATCCTCATCTGCCCTGTGTAGGCTCTGCCCACATGGGGCACGTGTACACCAGGCAGAACACCCATATGCATAAAGCAAAAACAAAACCTTTCTCATATATTTTGAGACAGGCTCTCATTATGTAGTCCAGACTGACATCAACCTCACAGGGTTCCATGTGCCCCTGCCAGCCAAACGCATGGACCACTGTGCCCCGCCCTAAAAACAAAACAATAAAAATATGAGTTAGCAATTGGACTAACTTAAATGCTTGCTGGAACGGAATTGCTTTAATGTGCATTAATATATTATAAAAATAATATTCGCAGAAAATTTTTGTTTACAAAATGTATATGGGGGGGGAAATGATGGTTTTGAAAGTATGTCTAGACTCAGCAAACCTGATTCTCTCCATTAAAACTACTTCTAAACTTTGGTGGGATTTTTCTTTTGTTTTTAATGTTTCTGTTTCCCTATAAATGTCCAGGTTAAACTGCAGAAACCTAAAAGTGTATTTACCGAGATGGGAAGATACTTGGGAATACTGCATGAGAACATATTGTTAAGAAGTAATATGTGGGGGTTGGGAGATAGAGATATAGCTCAGCAACTAGGGACACTGGCTGCTCTTTCAGAGAACCCAGGTTTAATTCTCGGCACCCACATAGTGGCTCACAACCACATGTAATTCCATGTCTAGGGCATCCAGTGCCTCTCCAGACACTGGGCACACAGAGAGACAGATGCAGTTGAAACATCCATACACATAAATATATGAATAAATAAAAATGAAGCGACATAAGGCTAGGGCTGTTGTTCAGCAATAAAGTACATAGTTATGCTCGAAGTCTGGAGTCCAAGTTCCTGGGCCATAGCCCAAACCCAAATTCAACACAGCCACAACAATCCCATCCATCAGCAAGAGAACACAGGAAAAGGTAATATCTTTCATCGGCATGGTGGGATAATGGCTGATATTTTAATATATTTTTATTAACACTGATCTTAAGGACAGCTTAAAGCAGTATAGGCATTTTTTAAAAAAATGTGTATTTATTTATTTTATTTATACGAGTGTACTGTCACTGTCTTCAGACACACCAGAAGAGGAGAGCATTGGATTCCATTACAGATGGTCGGGAGCCACCATGTGCTTGCTGGCACTCGAACTTAGTACCTCTGGAAGAACAGTCAGGGCTCTTAACCACTGAGCCATCTCTCCAGACCCCTTTTTAATTTACTGTTACTTTGTAGCATACATACCAAGAGTGTGCTTTCATTAATTTACTGTTACTTTGTAGCACTTCATTAATTTGCCATTACTTTGTTCTTATTTTCACTAAAATGACCCTGTAGTTTCTAATTTACCTTAGTGTATTACTAACAAACCTTTCTCTACTAGAATAGGAATTTTTGCTAAGCAACAACAGGCTCTTGAGTTATAAGTGGGATTTTCATGACGTCAGAAGGGCCTACCATATATGAAGGTAAACAGCCAAAGCAACAAGTAGACACTACCTAGGATTTGCATTGCACTTCCAATGTGAGAGGGAGCATTTAACGGAGTCACAGGGGAACCATGTGAATTGTGTGTTTCTATCAACTAAAGAGCAAAGGCAGCTGACTGTGCTTCAGCAACGGAAAGCTTTGTAGCCGGAGGACTGCCTGAGCCATCTGAGAGAAGCTGGGGAGTTTGAACTGGTGGGGAAAAAAAATGGTTCCGGCTTTGGATTCTTCGTGGTCATGGTGCTATTTTGACTATGATGGTGCAAGAACTGCCTGCCTGCACGGTGATCTCCGCAGGCCTGCAACAGATTCCCCAGGAATTCTCCATCGTGGCTGCCACCTCCTCCCAGCCATCCTCTTCCCAAACCACGAAACCCAAATGAATGTGTTTTGTTCTAAATGGGTACAGCCTTAAATATGAAACCAGGAATCTGGAGTTGAGAATCTTCCACAGTTTGATGGCATTTATATTTCCTGGCCTTTGTTTTTAGAGCGAAGATAAACTAACATCCTCCATCTGTGCTCGCCTCTTTCCAGTTAACCTAAAAGTGGACCACCTCATGCTAGCCCTTCTCATTTGCTTGCTGTTTATTTTTAGAGCTGTTTCTTCAACAGTGGAAGTGGGCCTGCCTTCTGGCATTAAAATTTATTTTGTAATGGATGTGAGAGGGGGAAGAAATTAGTAATGCCTGTGGGCCAGTGTTCACCAGGGACAAGTTCAAGTGCTCACTCACTCCTGTCTTCCTCTTTCTTCTTTTCTCTGATCCCATTGGTCTTTGCCATCATTCCCTGACACCCCAGGACCCTCTGGCTAGTATCTAGAGAAGAGTCCAAATTTGGAATGCCTGGGGATTAACTATCTGATGAAGTAAAAGGAAAAGTTTGACTGTGGGGTCATAGGACAAAGGTAATGACTAAAGAAGAGGTTTAAAGCAATCACTTAAAGTTAGCCCTAATAAAGGAACCTGGTTGTTGATATAAATATTAGTTAAGACACTAGTCATAGGATCACATTGTTTTTCTGTACTCTGTTTAAAAGGATTCAGATTTGTTGAAATACAGAGAAAAAAAATACAACACTAGCCTGTCTGGTACACTGACGAAAACTCATTTTTTGTTGTTTTTGTGTTCTGATTTTAGCATTCAAAATTCATTTAGATTGAATTAGTCATCATACATAAGAATTGGGCTTTTTCTTTATTCTGTGTTCATTTCATTTTACTCCCTTACTGGGAAACTCTAGATTAGACAAGTGTAAGCTTCCACTCCTGGAGCTGTGCTTAGCCCACAAAAGGAAGAAACAGCTGTGAAGGTGAGGATGAGTGACAGGTGGGAGGGGCTTGCCCCGTGATGTGTGCTCTCTCTCTCTCTCTCTCTCTCTCTCTCTCTCTCTCTCTCTCTCTCTTTCTCTCTGACTACACATTTTACTCCATGCTTCTACATTTTATGCTGCTGGAGAGAGTGCTTCCTTCCAAATATTCAAGTTCACCTAATACCCCTGTCCAAGCATCAGTCTCTCCCGATTCAAAGCTGTGCTTCTTTATGAACTGGAAAGCTGCCCATTGAGCATTGCTCTGTGCACCCATTTGATATAATGCTTCCATGAACTGATGTTCAATAAATATTTAATAGGGTATACTCTGCTGAATTAGGTCAGCATCTAACATGAGAGGGAAAGTCTTTTTTTTTTTTTTTTTTCTTTTGCCCCCATGGTGGAGGAGCTTTGAAAACTGAAAAGCCTTAGAGGGAAAAAGCACCCGGTAGAGTTGACAATTATTACTGCCGCCTCCTCCTCCTCCTCCCCCTCTCTTCCTCTTCTTTCTCCTTCTCCTCCTTCTCTACCTTTTGAGTCCAAAAGCTGCTTCAAATTCTTGAAGAGATGTCCCGACCAGTAGAAACTTGATGATGCGATGTTAACTTGAAAGCTCCAGGGGAGGGTTTATCAGTCTCATCAGCTTCTGTTTCTTTTCCTATTGCTTTGATAAAAGGCTCTGACAAAACCCACAAAAGGGCAGAAAAGCTTTATTTTAGCTCTCTAGTCAAACTCTCAGGGTATCATTGCATGGAAGAAATCATAGCAGCTGGAGCTTGAGGCAGCATGTCACATTGAATCCCCTGTTAAGAAGCAGAGAGCAAAGCATGCACATAGATCATGGATTCATCCTGCTTCCTCCATTCTTGTACAGTGGGGAATCTGCTGCCTAAGGAATGGCACCACGCAGAGTGGGTGGGTCTTCCCATTTCAGTGAATGTGATCACGATAACCCCACCCCCACCGACATGCCCAGAGTCTCATCACCCAAGTGATTCTAGCTTTTGTCAAGTTGATAATTGATATTAACTATCACACTATTCAATATCTGTCCCAACACCGGGAGTAACTGGGACCAACAGGACACAGGAACTCTGCCAGACCAGTACCACAAGTTGCTTCCAATCTAGGCCGATGCCCTTGAGCAGACCTTGGGAGCAAACTCTGCAGCCAGTCCTGCAACACCCAGAGGAAGCTCTACTCCCAGGAGCTCTAATGGGCCCAGGATCACAGGATCACAGAACCACAAGATCACAGAGAGAGCTTGACTATGAGGAGTTCTGATAGATCATAGGAAGGACAGGCTCCAGTCAGATTTAGTCAGGGCAGGTAGCACTAGAGATAACCAGATGGTGGGAGGCAAGCATAAGAAAATAAGCAATAGAAACCAAGGTTACTTGGCATCATTAGAACATAATTCTCCCACCATAGCAAGTCCTGGATACACCACCACACTGGAAAAGAAAGATTCAGGCCGGACAGTGGTGGTGCATGCCTTTAATCCCAGTACTTGGGAGGTGGATTTCTGAGTTGGAGGCCAGCCTGGTCTACAGAGTGAGTTCCAGGACAGCCAGGGCTACACAGAGAAACCCTTTCTTTGTTTCCACACAGAGAAACCCTGTCTTGGAAAAAAAGAAAAAAAGGAAAAAAAAAGAAAGATTCAGATCCCAAATCACTTTTCATGATGATGATTGAGGACATTAAGAAGGACATAAAAAACTACCTTAATGAAATACAAGAAAACATGGGTAAACAGCTAGATGCCCTTAAAGAGGAAACAAAAAAATTCCTAAAAAGAACTACGGGAAAACACAATCAAACAGGTGGAGGAAATGAACAAAACCATCCAGAATCTAAAAATGGAAATAGAAACAATAAAGAAATCACAAAAAGAGACAACCCTGGAGATAGAAAACCTAGGAAAGAGATCAGGAGTCACAGATGCAAGCATCACCAACAGAATACAAGAGATTGAAGAGAGAATCTCAGGGGCAGAAGATACCATAGAAAACATTGACACAACAGTCAAAGAAAATGCAAAAAGCAAAAAGCTCCTAACCCAAAACATCCAGGAAATCCAGGACACAATGAGAAGACCAAACCTAAGGATAATAAGTATAGAAGAGAGTGAAGACTCCCAACTTAAAGGGCCAGTAAATATCTTCAACAAAATTATAGAAGAAAACTTCCCTAACCTAAAGAAAGAGATGCTCATGAACATTACAAGAAGCCTACAGAACTCCAAATAGACTGGACCAGAAAAGAAATTCCTCCTGTCATGTAATAATCAAAACACCAAATGTACTAAACAAAGAAAGAATTTTAAAAGCAGTAAGGGAAAAAGGTCAAGTAACATATAAAGGCAGGCCTATCAGAATTACACCAGACTTCTCACCAGAGACTATGAAAACTAGAAGATCCTGGGCAGATGCCATACAGACCCTAAGAGAACACAAATGCCAGCTCAGGCTACTATACCCAGCAAAACTCTCAATTACTGTAGATGGAGAAAACATGATATTCCATCACAAAACCAGATTTACACAGTATCGTTCCACAAATCCAGCCCTACAAAGGATAATAGATAGAAAACACCAACATAAGGAGCAAAACTACACTCTAGAAGAAGCAAGAAAGTAATCTTTCAACAAACCTACACAAACATAATTCCACCTCTAACAACAAAAATAACAGGAAGTAACAATTACTTTTTCTTAATATCTCTTAATATGAAAATTAATATTACCAACATATCCTAATTGATTCAGATTCAAAAATATGAGGAATTGGAAATTTGTTGGTTGTCATCCAATGGTCTCTCTAATTTGGTAATTGGAGAAATAGGTCCAATATTGTACAATCCATATATACTTTCTACTTATTTGTACCTGACAGTGTCTTGCTGGGTACCATATAATTGTCTCGAAATCATGCTTCTCCTATCTCAGCCTCTCTATTAGTAAGATTATTTATTTGATGTTTTTACACTATGCTATGGATTTCAGAACAGCTTATGTATTTCAAAATTATTTGTACAGTCAAAAGAAATGGAAACAATTAACTTGGGAGGTGGCTTGTAAGAGAACAATAAAGAATGAGACTAAACGCTTTGTCTGATGTTTGTAACTATTGTATCAATTTTGAAGAAGAGGACTTTATAAGTTACTCTTTCTCTGAGATGAATGCTTTTCAAAATCATCACAGCCAGTAAACCAGATTCTTACCCTCACCAACAAGTACAACAAGTACAAGAGAACTCTTTGGATGTTTGTGCCACCCTGCAAGCAGAGCCATTGTTCATTGAAACTGTTGGTGAATGACTTCCTGGATAGACCATCTTTTTTTTTTTTTTTTTACTTCATTAATCTTTTTTTTTTTTAATTAGGTATTTTCTTTATTTACATGTACATTTTCCCTTTCCCATTTTCCCCCTAGACCATCTTAATACACACACCGTTTCTTAAATTAATATAACCTGTTCTCTGTAGGCTGAGAATGAAGACAATCACTCCAGTCTAATAGCTTTGACCATAGCAGGAAATCTGTATCCAAAAATCATGCCTACAATTCATTCCTTGGCACAGCAGAACTGTCAACTCTCAGCTTAGCTATGATGGAGGTAAAAAATCCTTTGGTGATGTGAGGGTCATTGAAGTACAGCCTTATTACAATGAACTCCAATGTCTAAAAATTGTTCTTATTTTGGGCTTGTACCACAGTAAGAGCCAAGATTTTAAGCTCTACTAAAAGCAAAACAAACAAAAAAACTTTATCTATTTATGTTCATTGAAAAAAAACTAGTAGTGATGTATTATTTTAAAATATACAGCTACTATACTTGGAGTCACAAACTTTATATTGAGAAAAACATATGTATTTTCAATATTGCTGCAGACAAGCATTTACGTAAGACTGTTCAATTGATTGTTTTATATCAAACAACTTTTACAACTTTTATAATACTCATTTTATTGTTACAATATTTTATAAAATTTAAAGAATATGACAGAATAAAAAAAACCAGAAGGTATTGCAGGTATTGAAGGGAGTCTCTGGGGAGGAGTTGGGGTACAAAAAGGAAAGAAGAATGTGATGTAATTCTATTTACTTAAAATATGTTTTTCAATGTTTACAAATTCCGACAAACTGAAAATATGTATCTTTTCTCATCATAATGCAATAAAACTTAAATCAATAAAAAAAGGCTTTAAGTACTGAATAGGTAAAAAAGAAAACCTATCAGGCTATTCTTCTTCTTCTTTCAGAGAGTTTTGAGACTCCCAGGTAGCAGGATGGGTTCAGTCTGCAGGGGAGGATTTAGTGATGAATGGGTGCCATTCTTCTGCTTATACATCAGTGAGTCATGGAAAAGTGTTTGAGAGATAAAGCAAATGTAGAAATGGAGTATCATGGGAGTCTGTGTGGAATCAGCGGTGTTTACTTGATGCATGTGTGGGTGACAGAAATTCATTTCTCACACTTCTCATGGTTGGGATTATAAAACCAGAATGCAAGCATGGCTAAGTTCTGGCAAGGGCTGTTTCCTGAGTTGATAATTTCTATCTTTTCATTGTTTCCTTGTGTGGTAGAAAAGTATAAGAGAACTCTTTGGAGTCCTCTTTATAAAGACAATAAAAGCTCATGAGGGTTTTGCTCATCTACCTTAATCACTGCCCAATGGCTAATCCTATAAGATGGAGGTTACGATCTCAACATAGGAATGAGGGAGGTATAAAGACTCAGTTCATGACACACACAAGAACAAATTATCCTGTCAATAACTCAGCAATTTAACAGAAACCTGTTAAATGAAAGAATTATAAATAGCTAATAAATGCATGGAAAAATAGTCAATTCTCTTAGCCATCAAGAAATTTCAAATGACCACTCCATTGGAATGCCACCTCACCACAGAACAGCTACCATTGAGAAAAAGATAACAAATTTCTGTGAAGATATGGAAGAAGCAGAAACCTTATTTGAATTGCTGGTAGGAGTATAAATCAATGTTAGGGAAGTCACTATGGAGCTGCCTTGAATGGAAATAGAACAGACAGCAGACAGACAAACAGACACAGCATTTCCATGTATATACTCAAAATGAGTTTCCAGGGAGCTACTACACACCCACATTTATCTCTGCACTATTCATACTAGCCAAATTATGGAACCAATGTAGAAGGCCATGATTTTTAATAAATAAGGAGAATGTGGTATAAACATACCAACAAGTTTTACTTAGCTACAAAGATAACTGAGATTAGGCCCTTTGCAGGAGGACGTAAACTAAAATCGTTCCACAAAGAATTGTTTTCTTTTGTATAGGGAAAAAAATAAAACACATAAGTGCAAAGAAGTACTAGAGTAGTGGAAGAGGAAAGAGAAGAGAGGGAAAGTGGAAGAGAAGTGAGGAAGCATACATAACCCAGGAGGTAAATAAAGCATAAGCACATTATATGCATGTATCCAAATGTCATAATGAAACTCTTCACACAGCTAACATGCTAACAAAAACTTTGAAGTTATAGAAAAATAGAACAATGGAAGAAAGTCCCAGCTCCAACAGCCTGAAAGTGAACAATTCAATAACTAAGTCTGTTTGACTCCTGAATTGTGAGATAAGGCCTCACCTTTGCAGTGTAGGCCAGCCTTAAATGTGAGATGGTTTTCCTTTCCTCCAAGTGTGGTTGTTGTTAGAGATTGAACTATTTAGGTTTATGCTGCTGTGACAGAACACTAGCCAAAACCAATTTGGGATTGAGATGGCATATAGGGTACAGTCCATCATCCAGGAGAGTCAACACAGGAACTAAAGGAAGAGACCTGGAGACAGGAACTGAGGCAGAGGCCAAGGAGGACTCATACTTACTGGTTTTCTGTCCATTTCTTGCTCAGCTTGCTTTCTTATATAACCCAGGACCATCTCAGGGCTGGCACTGCTTACATTTGGTTGGGCCTTCTCACACCAATTATCAACCAAGAAAATGCACCTATACATATGACCAACTGATTAAGACGACTCCTAAATTGATGATCCCATGTCTCAGGTTGTGTCTAATTGACAAAAATTAACCAGCAAAACTGACCCCTTGTCAAATGCACCACTATTATCCATAACCTTCTCACTTCTTGTCACCAAGATCTCATGTTAAAATAACAACATAAAACAGTCCGACTTTTAAACGTTCCCCATTCTTTTAAAAACTCAAACACTCCACAAATTCACTGTGGTTAGAGATGTCGCTCAGCTCTAGAGTGTTCTAGCATGCACAAGGTCTTGGGTTCAGTCCCCAGTACCACAATACAAACAAACAAACAAACGGGAGGCAGAGGCAAGTGGATTTCTGAGTTCGAGGCCAGCCTGGTCTACAGAGTGAGTTACAGGACAGCTGGGGCTATACAGAAAAACCCTGTCTCGAAACACCAAAAAAAATAAAATAAAATAAAATAAAAAATAAAATAAAATAAAATAAAATACTTAATGGCTCTTAACTAATAAAATTATTAGGAAAGCAAGTTAAATATTTGTAGGGGGGAGTTTTCCTAATTGTTGATCGGCTAATAAAGACAGCAAAAGCTGATCGTTAGACAAAGATATAAAGGCAGGATTTTCGAGCAGGAGAGGAAGAGGAGGACAGAGAGATTTGGGAGTCGGAGACAGGGTTTCTCTGTGTAGCCCTGGCTGTTCTGGAACTCACTCTGTAGACCAGGCTGGCCTCGAACTCAGAAATCCGCCTGCCTCTGCTTCCCAAGGCACCGATAGTTTGTAGCCTCCGCAGGCAACTGCAGAGGTCAAGGAGAAAGGGGCAGGATATTCTTCGCCCAGCCTTTGAGTTATCTGGTCAGTTTTAAAATATAAAGGGTTTTAGTGTTTTTCTTCCATGGGACTAAAGGGAGCTGGGTGAGACAGCCATTGCTGGCACCTGGCAGAGAACAATAGAGACAGAAGCGACTTTGGGAAGTGAGCTGTGAGAACTGGATGAAAAGGGGAGCAGCTTGTGAAGCTAGCCGTGGGAGCCGTGGGAGCCGGTATTTATGGGAAGAGCATTAGCTAGCGTGGCAGGCAGCTGCTAGTCCCAGAGCCTAGCTGAAACTAGCGTGGTTTTATAAAATCACAAGCAACAAAAGTTTTCACTCCAAAAGGGAAGAGCCAGGGCATAAACCAAACCACACTAGAGGACAACCAAAACTCAGCTGTACAGTTCCGACTCCTGTGTCTTGATATCTGACATCCGAGACTGAGATTTACCGTGATCTAGTCTCCAGAGTGCAGGCAACTGATTTGGCTAAAAGTTTAACCCCCTCTCCCCCCTTTTCACACCAAAGAATCAACTCTGTTTATCAATTCCTTTTATTTTTAAATTTTACTTCTTCCTTCCTTCTTTTTTATTTATTCTTACCGTTGTTGTTTTGAGGCAAGGTTATTTTTGTGTAGCCCTGGCTGTCTCAGAACTCACATTATGTACCAGGCTGGCCTCACACTCAGAGATCTGCCTGCCCCTGCCTTTAAAGTGCTAGGACTACAGGCATGAGCCACTACTGACCGGCTCTATTTCACTTATGTCTGCCCTGATATTTATTAAGTTCCGTCTACTAGTTTTGGGCTAGATTTGTTATTGTTTGTTCAAGGTCTTAAGATGTATCTTTATGTTATTAATTTGAGATCTATCTAACTTTTCTTAATGTGAGAATTTAGAACTATTACATTTCCTCTCAGGATTGGCTTCATTGTACCTCATAGGTTTTGATATGCTGTTTTCATTTTCATTAGACTTTAGGAACTTGTAGATTTCCTTCTTGATTTCTTTAATGATCCAGTCTTTAGTCAAGAGCATTTTGATTGGTTTTGATTAGCAGTTGATAGCTGCTCTTTTGGTTGATTTCTAGCTTTATTTCTTTGTGGTCATAAACAATACGGAAAATTATTTTAATTTTCCTGTACTTGTTGAAATTAGCTTTGTGACGTAGTATGTGATCCATTTTAAAGTGAATCCCATGCCAAAAGGAACGTGCATTTTGTAGAGTTTAAGTGAAATGTTCTACAGTCATCCATTAAATCATTTTGACTTAGGATGTCGTTTAACTGTAATGTTTCTGTATTTATTTTGTTTTGCTTAGATGACCTATCAGTGAGTGTGTGGTATTGAAGTTACCTTCCATTACTACAGTGGGGTGAATATATTACTTTATATAAAGAAATACTTGTTTGATGAAATCAGGTGTATCTATGTTTAATGTGAAAATGTTTAAAATTGTAATGTTCTCTAGATAGATTACTCTCTAATCCATATGACGTTACCTTCTTCATGCCCTCTCACTAATGTTGATTGATACCTATTCTTTCAGATATTCAAATAGTGACTACTGCTTCATCTTGGTTCAACTTGAAGTGCTTTTGATCAGTTTTTTAAACCTTAATGTAATGAGGTAATCTATCTATTTATCTATCCATCTACCTATCATCTATTATCTATCTATCTCTATCTATCTATCTATCTATCTATCTATCTATCTATCTATCTATCTATCTATCATCTATCATCACCTATTTACCAGTCTTCTGATGATAGATGACAACCCTTATTAATTCAAGGTTCGTTTGATTAGACTATACAAGGTAGCAAATGAGATTAGGACATTTCTGCTAAACTGAGTTCACATGCTGCGTTATTGGAGAAGTGTGGGGTTTAATTCCTCTAAGTTTTAATTCCTTGTGATATGATGTGAGAATGCTACAGACCAGGGGAAGAGGTTGTAGAAGCAGCATTGAAAACTGCACGATATTTTCCTTGAGCCACATCCCTTTGTCTCCTCTTTTCTTGCCTCTTGGAGCTTTATGTCTTACTTTCCCCCATGACCTATTTTTAGAACATTAAAATTATTTATTTGTAGCCGGGCAGTCGTGGCCCACACCTTTAGTCCCATCACTTGGGAGGCAGAGGCAGGCGGATTTCTAAGTTCAAGGCCAGCCTGGTCTACAGAGTGAGTTCCAAGACAGCCAGGGCTACACAGAGAAGCCCTTTCTCGAAAAAAATGCATATAAATATATATATACACATACATATATGTATGTGTATATATATTTGTATTGTTACATTTTGGGATTTTTTCTAAATATATGTATAACATGTTCTAAAATTCTAGAAGCATATTAATGATTTTAACTACAATAGACAGGTCTGACGTTGGAAAACCTAGCAATTTTCTGTAATATCCTTACCTATGTCACATGTATTTTTGATCCTTGTCCTTCGCAAGGAGTGAATCCTGTGTTGTTAAAAATCCAAGCTCAGTCTACTACACGGCAGACACTTTTTTCCAGAAGATATCCGACAGTGATAATCAACAATGGCTTTGCTTCATAGACTTTGCATTTCCAAAGGGAAGACACAATTAACAAGCAAATGAGATGTCAGATGATAATTATGAAAATATGAAATAATATAATAGTGTTACACCAGACAGTAAACAGATGCCAGGGGTTGCTTATCAATCATTGACTCAGAGAAAGGCAGCAACCAGCTCAGCAATCTTCCTCTCAAAAGTATTCAGGGAACAGAGAGTGGTCTCACCATTCCTGTTCAAGTCCCAAGTCTGACTACTTTGAATCAGGGGGTTACCATAGAGGGCCCAGTGATCTGGAATAAGTTAGTATAAGGGAGTGGATGACTCTGCCTAGTGCTTTTAGGTATATCCAATTTATAGACTGTTATTTAATCCAAAATACTATTCTCTGCAACCTTAAAAAAATGACTAAAGAATTGAAGTCTTCTCTCTAAAACAGACATATAAATAATCAATACTACACATTAAAAAGATGTCTGCCATCATTATTAATTATAGAAACATAAGTAAAACCACAGTAAGATAGCATAGTGGAATGGTTATAATAACCTTCATGACAAAGCAATAGAGAAGTTTTAACACACGGGTTATCATTTAACCCGACAATTCTACTCTTAAGTGTACCCAACAAAATTGAAAACGTATTAATATATATCCCACAACAAAAATGTCTGTAGAAATTCCTTTAGCAATGCTATATCCATATTAAATGGAAAATATTCAAATGTTTATTAACAAGTAAATGTATAAAGTGTACATTCAGACCATGGAATATTATTCAGTCACAATGTAGCTAGTGCATGTTACAACATGGATGAGATTGGGGAACAGTTTGCTAAGTGAAAGAAGCTAGCCACCAATAATTTCTTTATTCAGTGATTTAGTTCAAGTAAAGTAAATTAATCAGTTCTATGAAATGAGAAATTAGATTAGCAATTTACCAATGGCTTGGGTAAGGGTAAATGGGAGAAATTGTAAATGTTCTTCTTCTTTTTTTTTTTTTTGGAATAAGGAAAGTATTTGAAAATAGATAAGTGGTAATGATTGCAACTAGTCTATACATATATTAATATCTACTAAATAATTCACTTCAGCATGGTGGAAGAGTGTGCTTATTAAATGTCGGTGATAAATATATTTATTGTAAAGGTCTGTATGTTCCACCGAGGTACAGATATGATTGTTCCTAAATCAACCAAAGAAACTTTAACAGTGGAACAATGAAAACGAATATCTGCTAAAGCTTGGACAATGAATGGCACCTGTAGGTTCATGTATTAACAAGGCTTTTCCTAAAGGTTGAACTGTTAATAGGTGATGTGAAGGTTAATGTGAAATTTTTACACCATTGTGGATGTGATCTCAGAGGGAACCTGTTTTTTTTTTTCCTCTTTGCTGCACGCACTCATCTACCCCAGTAGGTCTACAGTATCAGGGTTAAAACCTGATTATGGACAAGAGGCATTATGACTCCAAAGGGAGTTTGTCTCCTGGGTATTTCAGTCAGTTGTTGGCATCCCCTAACTTAGATGTGTTCCAGATTGATCTCTGCTAAGTCTGAGGAGAGGTCTGCATGCTTTCTTTATTCAGGCATAAAGGTGCCCTAAGAAATATTTTGGTATAGCTAACACTGAGATTGAACATTATTTCCTGGCCTCCACAGTGTTTCAATAATCCTAATTGATTTCCTAGCTGTAGTTAGCTACAAGGGAGCTGTCTTATCAGACAGAGCGTCTCCAAAGTTGGAGATAGTAGTTAGACACAATTGCTAGAGCAGTCCCATAAAGTTGAGATAGCAGTTAGGCACAAATCATCAGAGCAGTCCCACAAAGTTAGAGATAGCAGTTAGGCACTAATTGTCAGAACAGTCCCACACAAGGCATAATTGTTTTACTAACTAGAGAGAAGTTATAGGGCTTTCCTCACTGATTATTTACGTTACAGCCAAGGAATGCTAAGATAGGACCCTCAGATGCTTGCCTCAAGACAGACCCTGAGAATTTATCTTGGGGCTGCCAGTACAGCCCAGGAAGAGAGACGCCACTGCCCCTCCGCCTTGCACCTGGCTGATTGATTGATTGTACTGACCTTGATGTGACCGTCTCCTGCCTACGTGACTTCTGTAGTTTGCCCTGATCTCTGTATACCATATAAGCCTGATTTCTACTTTTTACAAATTGCCTTCAGTTACAGTACTCTCTTGTGTCTGTGTCTGTCATTTCTTCGCCAACGCCTTGTCTACCTGACTAGGACCCTGTTCCCCACCCCCCACCCCCAGGGTTGAGGGAGGCCCAGACTGGCTGGCCTGTGGCACCTCTTCTCTTTTTTCTTTTTCTTTGCTTTCTGACCACAATCAGAGTGGTTTGCTTCTCCATTCACATTTACCCTGACATGTTTTCTTATTAGAATCCCAAACTGATTGACAAATTGAGCATGGAATGGGAACCTTTATAGCTCTGGGTCCAAATACCTTATTTATGAAGTAATTACCTAAAACACTTCATTCTGGTGCCAGAAAGCTGACTAATACATTATTCTAAACTAATTAAGTACACACATTTCAGTGAGTATTTATTTTTACAAAGTTGTTGAAACTTAGTTCATAATGAGAACTTGAAAATGCAGACCATTGGCTTAGTTTTAAAGTCTTCATTCATCTACTTCACCCTTAATATTACATTAGGATATAGTCACAAGATAAGGAACTAATCAGATCTTCATACTCAGGAGTGAATACACCAAGGTGCTCCACTGAGGTCATTACAGGACAGCTGTAGTGACGCAGGAGTTCCCGTGTCTTGAAGAGGAGGCAAGGACCGTCAGTGAAACTTAGCATTAAATACTGTGAGAACTTAGTAAAGAGGGAAGTGTTGAATGATAGTGAGACAGAAATGAACAGGCTTTAGTCAAATAGAAAGTGTGTCTACTGTTTTGCTTATCCAGTGGGTTAAGGACAGGAACACTAGGGTAAGACTGAGTGAGACAAGTTGCCAAAATGGAACTCAACTTTTTTCCCCTGGGGCTTTTTTTTTTAAGTCCTTGGGTGAAGTTGGATAATTCACTGTGTGCTTTATGCTACTTTTCCATTAGAGAGGAGTGGAACTTGATTTCTAAGAATGTATTTCATTTTGGGGTAATTCTGTTTCAAAGATCACAATATTCATGTTGTATTACTGTCCTAACACAGCATCACCAACTCTGTGATTTAAAATCCATACATGAGCTGAGCAGTGGTGGCGCATGCCTTTAATCCCAGCACTTGAGGGGCAGAAGCAGGTGAATTTCTGAGTTCGAGGCCAGCCTGGTCTACAGAGTAAGTTCCAGGACAGCCAAGGCTATACAGAGAAACCCTCACTCTGCCCCCCCCCCAAAAAAAAACCATGCATGCTGTTACTGTAGAGATCTTCAGGGTAGAAGCCTGACTGGAAGCTGTTAGTAAGAGTGTCAGACCTCTGAGCACTCTAGGAGACAATCTAATGGAAATATTGATAAATGGAAGAGCCCAGAACAATGTACTCCATGTCCTAAAATACCACCTTGGTTATTGTACCCAGCAAAACTATCAGCCACAATTGAGAGAGAAAGAAAAAAAAATCTACAAACAGGTTAAAAGAATTCATGTTCACCAAACCAACAAATAATAACTCTTGGTCATGAGACTCTAGAAAAATAGTGAAGCTATATTTAATGGTGTTATCAGATAAGCATGAGCATCTTTAAAATCATATCAAAGTTAGGCTGTAATAGGGGACTCTGAGAATTTGGTCTGCAATGATTTATGTGGTGGTAGTGGCTCCACATCAAATCTGGATCCAAAGGAAAAAGGAGAAAGGAAATCTGATTTAAGTGTGAAAGTTTAGCTAGTATGTTCTTAGCCTGCAAACTACCTGAGTTATGCAGCTCATTAGCTTCTTGAAGAAATGCACCAGTCCCAAGCCTCACTTTATTCTCACACTGTCTGTCCAAGGTGAGCCTCTTAAATGGCATTGTATACTAAATATGGATAGTGTCTGTTACAAAGCCTGTGACCATGAGAAGGAAGCAGATCAAGACTGCCAAAACCTCCCCCCGTCAGTCATCATCATCTTCTTCCTCCTCCTCCTCCTCCTCCTCCTCCTCCTCCTCCTCCTCCTCCTCCTCCTCCTCCTCCTCCTCCTCCTCCTCCTCTTCTTCTTCTTCTTCTTCTTCTTCTTCTTCTTCTTCTTCTTCTTC